>DF240450.1:82948-117585 GCA_000507305.1 Breviolum minutum Mf 1.05b.01 | reverse complement strand
GTTGTAATCATGATGCAAAAAAACCTCAAGCGCATCGCAAGAATGCTTTAATCGACTGATGTATTGTTCGACTGCTTCATTTACCTGAGATTCCTCTGATGGTCCGAGGCCCACACTCCGGTGTTAATACCAGGATGGCTCCTGGCCGCAGATTGCTGCAGGATTGGTACAACAGTTCCAGCGATCTTAGTAGCAAAAAAGGTCTTTTCGATTTTGTTTTGGCAGTATCCCCTCTAAGGGGATGCTCATATCATGATTGAACGATGATAAGAAACTGGAAACATCCGTTTTGTGGAGATCTGTGAAGATCCTACAGTGCCCACAGTGAGACGCGTTGGTTACCGCGACAGGCGCATGACAGGGTTACCCCGACGGGCTAGAACGGTTACCACGACAAGGTAGCAGCCAATATCATGACAATATATCTGTCACAAAAGTTTTGATAGAATAAGAATGATTGCTCAAAACTTAAGAGTTCCCAAGAGCTATGTGTCAAGAGGTTTCTTGGGGGGTATACGGTACGATGAGTGACGGTGCACGATCGGTCTGCACGGTTGTACGTACGGTGCGTGCAGATGTACGTACGGTGCGCGCAGATGTAGGTACGGTGCGTGCGGACGTACGTATGGTGTGAGTGCGGATGTACGTACGGTGTGCGTGCGGATGTACGCACCCATGTGCAGTTGCGCAAGCATCATGAACAGTTTTCAACAAATGTGTGTGCACAAAAACATGATATAAAGTGGTATGTTCTATTGATATGATAGTCAGGGTGAGGGTGCAATGACATGCTTTCATTTTGATTTTGAGTTTTGGGTGAAAGACATTGGCTTCGCACTGGCGGTTCGAAACGGCACGTGCAGTAGCTGCAAATACAAACATATGTAAATATATACATATATAAATATATATAGAGATGTATTAAATAAATGCAACATATACATATTTTTGTTTCTGGCCCCACATTTTGTGATGGACCTTCAAGACAAGGGGAGGCACATGCGGTTGATCCATTGAAGTAAAACTATACAATGAACTATAGTGGGTACATGTTTTGCGGAGACATGATGTTTTGGACCCTGTGGTTCTCATTCTTGTCCTGTCATTCTTCCTGTTTGCTTCATAGTGTCATAGAAATGAGAATCAGCATACAGGTCTTGTGGGGCTTGCAATCTACGACTTTGCCACTCTTTATCACGGGAAATTTTGACATCCTATAGGTCTGCAAAAATTGTGGTATTTGTGGTGCTCTTCTGTATAATTTTTCAGATTCTGATGCCAAAATACTTGCCTTGAAATCACGGCCTGTAAATTACAGAATGGTCGTCTTTACAACGGAAAGGCCGCTTACAAGTGGGTTCTGTAGAAACTGACAAAACTCAGACTGATTGGATTCTTGCTGACAAGTTTGGTGAGAAAGTTGTCTAATGTCAATCGGTACAGAATGCATTGGAGGGCTGTTTGACAATGGTACGTATGAAGTAGGGCCGCGGTGTGTAATAACGGGTGCGTGGTCAGAACTACATTATAGGAATTACATGTACATACAAGTTCAAGATCATACAAAACAAATGATCTGTGCGTACAGCAGGTGACAGGTAGACGATCCATCTGCGCAATTTGGAACCATGTATGCGCACGGTGGCGCAACATATCGGAAAATGCGATACCGGCTCACATATCAAGCACACACCGCACACGCAGGCCGCCCGCACCGTACGATCCTCCTGCACACTTGCACTGCACACTCTGGTTTGCTAAGTAAACAATCGTTTCTTAGCAAAATTTGCAAACAAAAACGTGTTTTCTTAGCAATGCGCAGTGTGCGGTGCAAGTTTCTTAGCAAAATTTGCTAACAAAACCGTGTTTTCTTAGCAATGCGCAGTGTGCGATGCAAGTGTGCAGTTGCAGCTTGCAGCGTATGCAGTCACAAGTCCAACGATATCAAAAACATCGTGCACCATGGACCTACACCACACCATTGCACCGCACAAACAAACATGTCGCACGTCCCGCACAGATGCGCTGCACAAGTACCATCATATCGAATGTGCACAGCACGGAGATGTACTGCACTATAAAAACTTATCAGAAGCATCTCCCGCACACATAGCGCACCGACACAGTACATGGCACATGGCCGTTATCGCACATGGAAGAGTACGAAGGAGACTACGGGAAGAGTACAGTCCGAGGAGGGAAGAATACGGGAAGAATACGGGAAGGCCACGGATCGAATAGAAAAAGAAGACTACAGTCCGAGGAGGGAAGAATACGGGAAGAATACGGGAAGAAACACAAGAGACGTCAAAAACATAAACAGGCCATGTACAAACATAAAAAGCTTGACAAAAGTGTATTGGTAAATGAAGATACAAACATGCAATATGAATAGTCAGATAAACAGCAAAGAGTTACATGCAATATGAATAGTCAGATAAACAGCAAAGAGTAGTCATTGTAACCACCAGATTGTCACCGTAACCGTTTGACAGTCGTGGTAACCACCACGTGTGGCCCACAGTAACTTGACTTCATTTTGATATGCAAGGCTGCAAGGCGATATGGAAGGCATCGGAAACTTCACATCTCCATCACTTAAGCAAGCCCACGGAACCTGTATTTCAGGCCACTTTGTTCGATCTCAGTCATCCCATGCACCGAGTAAGGGTTCAGTCCCGATGCAAAGGTCTCCTGCATTCAAGGGGCTCAAACGACAGGAGATGTCTGCAACAAACAAACCACAATCTATGAGACATTCAGTGAGGATATCGACATAAATCCAACATCTTTTGAGCACAGCATACAATATAAAATGGGGATGAATGGGGGAAGACGCTGGAATATGTGTGAAACAAGTACACCTTTCTGGACATTTCTGGACATGTATCATCACCCTTAATTTATCATCCTTGTCAAGAGGCTTGTGATCTCAAACAGAAGTTGTCTTTGTGATTCAGGATGTCAAATTAAGCATTGGCCCACGACAAACAAACTGTAAGGTTTGAGAGCCATTTAGAGCCTAACACCAGGGCAGCGATTGCAGGTCCGCTTCAAGACGTGCGAAAAGGAACAAGTTTTCAACTGGTTCCACATTAGCTGCAACTGACCTCTGAACAATACTCGAATTCTAAATATATGTTGTGTGGGTGTGTTCAAATCCCATCCACTCAAAACGTGTTGGCAAGAATCAAAATTAGATACTTATACATAATGATTACGTTCATGCCCCTCACAAGTCAGCTGTCCCTTGGATCACCACGGGGTCCAGTTCAAAGAGTTCATCGACGGGACCTGAAAATCCGATGGCAACCAACGAGCAACCAGCCCTGACTAGGGATCAAACATGCAAGCAAATGGATCTATACCATTTGAAGATGTTTTGTTTGAATGCACATGTAATAGAATATACCAAAAAATTGGGTTTTGTACTACAGTAGATCTTGGCTTTACAGTTCATCGGTACATTTACTCGATGAATCTTGATGAATTTGTTGAGGGAATGAATTTCACATTCACCAAGGCAAACAAACCCCGATCCTGTCAGGTCTTGCCATGTCCTTCTACAAAAATACTGCGCCCAAAACAGGCAACAAAGTCCCTGTGAATGTACAGTATATTCTGCTGCCTGTATGCGGCAAATTCTCCCATTTGCCAAGTCGCCCAGGATCAAGGTATCTGCATCCAAGAAGAGCAAACGATCGAAGCTGGTCATGTTCCAAACCTGGACAGCCGGGACAACCAACCAAACACAAACTGACTGCCTGGGTCAAATCCTGCCACAGACTGGAAGAACAAATGAGAAAACATAGGATCAGAATTTAAAACATTACAGTCCATACATAAAGATACCTAATCAATCAGAAAAAACACCGTCTATGAGCTGCTCCATGGCTTTATCTGTGACGTTCAACTGCAGTGCCGGAATATCTTGAGATGGCCCAACTCAGATAAGGAATCTAGAAGACAATGAAGTTGATGAGGACCTGTCACCCAAGCACATCTCCCCATCTGAGATTTCAACGGCTAATTTGATGGCAGTGGGGGCCACACCACGCTCCATCCACCAGCTGTCAAGCTGCCTGAATAGCTGCAGTACAAGGCTAACAGCACAACAGCTGATTGAAAAGGCTGGGTTGGACATGCAATGGAGTTCCTTTGCATCGTGATATCTGCTGCAGAATCTTACTCCTTTCACCTGCATGGTTTCTTTCCGTTGTGTTGTTGCATGTGTAGCTACGGTGTGCTGATGCTACTGATCTTCATTGCAAAGAGGTCATTCTAATGCTGGGTGAAGGGGATCCCGGGATGCGGCAATAAGCACTATGCTTCAGATGGTTGATAACAAGGAAGGCATAGCAAACTTCACGCTCATAGACACTGGCAAGGGTAGATTGTACAATCAAACTGCTGTATTGCAAAACATACTGTTGCACATCCAACCTGCTGGAGGAATGGATTTTAGGTTCCGTCCTGCCCCCCCCCCCACCCGCCACCCGAAATTGAGCTCTCCACAAATCTTCCCGCAGATTGGCACCGTAGGTTCCCTGCAAATCAATCAAACAACATCAAAAAAAAGAAACCCGGCGCAACTGAAAATGCTGATGCTCCTTGCCAAACATCATCACCATAGTCATCACCACCACCACCACCACCACCATCATCATCATCATCATCATCATCATCATCATCTTCTTCATCATCATCACCACTCATCACCACTCATCACCACTCATCACTCTTAGCACCACTCTCCTGCCATTTCAAGCCCCAACATGGAATTTGTTCATATTTGCCTTCCCAAGTATTCAACTATACTGAAGGTCGTCTCTTTTTCATCTCCTTTGATCAAAACATGGCCAAATGATGCAAAACGCCTGCAATTCATCTTGTGCTTCGAGGATGGATAAGCCATCAGCCCGCAAGGCTGCTGCGGCCAAATCGGGCAAAGGGCCATCGGTGATGACTACCTGCAAGCTTTGTAAGATTGCAACACACACCACCGACAGTCCAATTCCTGAAAACCCTGGAGAAAGTCAACATCTAAAATCCAAAGTCTGAACCACCTCACACCGTGAAATTTGATAGTTGACCAAATGATTAGAAGGTAAATCACATACAATGGCATAAACATCCATACTTCCATGATGGTCAAGTCACCTATCAAATTCATGACTTGGAAGCGGTTGCTGGCACGGGTTGTTCCAATGACTTGTATTTTGTATCTCATGTAGTAATTCAGGGTACTAGTGTAATATATTGTTCATTCATCTGAGATTTACTTTGGGATGGTTTGAACCTTGTCCTCCACGAATGAATCGGTTCGCTTTATCTGGCGGTTCTATCGGTTCTACTTCTGATTAGTGCTGTGCTCACTGCAAACAAGCGGAAAAACTGGGTACCCCAGCGTAGGGACGCTGGAAGCGGCAATGCTTTCTGGCAGAGAAAGCCAAGGTGCGAATGGCTTCAGTATGGAGTAATACCTGGCATTCCAAACATGGCAACGAAATGATGCCAAGTTTGGTTCGGGAGAATTTGCACAAACTCTGACCCTAAACCCCCGGCAACTCCCTTCCACCTGATCCAACTTGGCATTCTGTGTGAAGAGCACTGAAACAAAACCTTCCCGTTCGCGCCTAGGACACCACGAACGGTTGTCTAAGAGTCTACAGCCAAGGTTGAAAATCAATTGCAGTGTTATCAGTGTTATTTGGGGCTGGTCTGGGCTCATGGATGTTTCCCCACTGCAGCTGATTTTCTTCTTGCAGTTCACCCCGATCAAATCTTCGACAGAATTCACTTGCAATCTCTCGTCATCTCTTGTCCGAAAAGGAATTGATGAATCTTCAATTGTCTGCATTGTTTAGAGGTCCCTCCAGCACTTGGGATCAAACACCAGAAAAAATGGAACCAGGATCCCAAATAAAACATCAACGGGCGGTGTTCAAAAACTTCTTCGTTGAACAGCACGCATTTGGAGTTTTGAATGCCCAGGTGCTTCGGCCCTGACTCTGAATGGCGCCACGTCGGCTTGCCCTGGGGGCGGTCCACCGTTGAATGACAGCTTTCAATGCGATACCCAATCAATCCATAGTCATATATTTGATTCTTTTTGATTGTTTCCATCAATAACCCAAATAAAGCATCCATTGTGAAAATTGCCTTAGGAAGTGCGTGCCATCTCCAATTCATTTAAGCACACCTGCATCAACCAACGATCGCTCCAAGTCATCTGTGGATTCATTGCCAGTCGCCGAGCTTCAGCAAAATGACCTCATGAACACGGAAAATCATCAACCTGAATCGACGAGCAAACTGTTGTCGCCAAGGCGCGTGGATCTTCACATGCAGCCTGGGTGGACGACATACATGATTCGAGACATTGAAGGGAAAAATGGAAAATGGTATCCAAGAAATGCGAGGAAATTGATGTTATCGCGAAAGACATATATGCCAAGTCTATGATTTGCATCAGTTTGCTTGCTCCAAAAAACATCAACGAATGGCCTATTGGCTTGAAAACAAAATCATGCAATTGTTTGGAATATCATACTCCCATTCCACTTCCAACAGGAATCCCTGCCTGTCGGAATAAGGCCTCATGTAGCTGTTCTACATACCTTGGAGAACGAATACACTTATCGGACAGCCCAAATTAGTCCATTTAAATGAGAATAAGAAACACTCGATTCGAAAAATGTCACAAAAGTTCCCTGGGCTGGAGCCATGCAAGAGCCGTGATCAAATCTTCGAGGAATTTTCAGGATGTTTCCTTCTGATTGCTTCTCTCGTCCTGCTTTGCAATAAAAGTCCGCTCCATCCCCTACCCCTTTTTTGCACTGCCTCCCAATGCCTTCCACAAAATCTGAACCCTCCCAGGTCGCCCATTTTTTCTGCCATCCAGACCAATCTTGCCAACTTGCTTGGTTCCCTCCCCACTTGGATTCCCTCTCTGACCAACTCCATGTTTCCGAGGACTTGGACCACGAGTTCGATTTCCAATCACCGGAACCACTACTGGACCAAGTGTTGGAGGTCCATGTATTGCTTGAATTGTTTGAGGACCAAGACCAAGACTTCGTCTGAGGTGTTGAATTGGACCATGAATCTGAGGCATCCTCAGCTCCATGAGACTGGTGGAAAGCATCGAACTATCTGAGCCAACATGGATTTTAAGTAAGGAGTCTTTAGAATCTAGAGCAAGTTGCAGGATTGTCTTTTATCAGGTTGCTCCTTGCCCCTTCTGAGACATCAGCATCGAAGCGGAACAACACGGGAACAACTATAGCAACTCTCTCCTGTCCCTTGTAAGGTTGCATTCAAAACCAACAAAACTTGCCCCCAATGTAGACACCCGAACTTTCAAACTTACTCAAACTCCACAATCCCAGATACTTTGGTCTCAGCCCATGGAGTCTCAGTTTTCAGCTTCTTCTCAGGCACAGGTTCCTCATCATCGCTGTTGAGATCGCTCCAATTCCGTTTAGTCACTTGCACCGTAGGCTCAACGGGCTCCATGGGAACATCCACAAAATTTGTCGTGGGAATAAAATCCATTTTGTCCTCGCATGGTACAATACCTGGCAAGCGCGGTGGCACAGTGAGGGTACATTAACCTTCCCTTTTAATCCGCTGTATAGTTTGAGGCGTCAGTGGACCACAAAAAAGGCCATGTCTGGCCCATAAAAAACAAAAGTGAAAGAACCAAATGCTTGCCTTTTGTCACTGTTGACTGATTGCTTCAGTACTTGGCAGCAAATTTGTTTAGAGATTTTTGTTTTCTTGCTCTCTTGAAGAGGGATTATGAAAACATTGACTTCTGATGAGCTCTGATTCCAGCCTTCAAAGGTTTCCCCATCTTGCAGGGCTTTCTTCACCTCAAGGTGCAAGTTTGAGATTCCCTGCTTGAAAATCAGCTACTGGTAGCTGACTTTCGGTGAAATACCATTCAAATCTCATTCCACACTTTGAGGAGAGAAAAATGAATTTGTGCAAGAGAATCAATTGCAGCCCAAGGTGCAGTACCTTTACGTGCCCCACCCTGTTTTTCGGTCGTCTCCAGCCATTTCTTCCAGTGCTCATCTTTACAAAGAGTCATTGCATTCCCTGACGCTGCAGCTATGCCCTTTACAACTGGACTGTGAGGGCAGTCTGTACCATTTCAACTCTGGAGGGGCGATGTGAAAATTATGAAGATGTTTAAAGTAAGATTTCAGTAAGTCTATAAATCCAAAGGCATCAGAACCTTGCAAATGCTTCAAAAATCTTTCTGTCAAATTGGCCACTGTCCCACGCGCCTATGACGACCAAGGCCCTGCGGGCTCGGGTGACCATGACATTCAGCCGCCGCCAATCCTTCAAGAAACCCACTTGCCCAGCAGTGTTGCAGCGCACAGCAGAGAAAATGATGACCTCCTTTTCCTGAGAAGATTTCAGGCTCAACAAAAGAATCACTCAAGAATTGTTGGTGGTTACGCCTTAATATATGCATTTTCATACAACATCACGGGAGGTTGTGAGAGCATGTGGAGAGAAGCATTGCTACACTTTTCCCACTATCTCAAAGATGCACAACAATATTAAGTAAGATTCTACTAGTACACCATTCTATAATTTTATAAGTATTATACTTTATGTCTATATACACAATACAGTACAACTGCAGCATGGCCAAAATATCACGCACTATGAATTGTACAAGTAAGACAATTGTGATACGTACTAGTTACTAAGTATATCTACTGAATTTCATGGAACCAAATCCCACATTTGGCTTCAATTTCCACAGTCCCCCAAAACTGGACCACATTCTTGGGCACATCTCATGTTTCAATCTCCAAGTTGCTCTGCCCTGGAAATTATCCACCGATGCGATTTCCAACATCTTTGCCTCCTCCTCCAGAAACCGAGGCTTGAGGCGAACAATAAATAGTGGAAACACCTCTAGAAGCTGAATGAAAGAGGGTGCAGCAAAGGGCTCAAGAACTGCCCGCCATTGCCATCATCATTTGGTCATGATACTTCAAAGCGGATACAACATTTCTGCAGTCACTCTTGGAATTTCAATTGCCACCCAAACAAACAGAAATTCTTAGGACATCGTCAAACGCACCTCCGGGATATCCAAGCTATTCTGCTGATGCATAATCTTCCGCAAGACTCTCACCTGGCCCTTGTAGGGCGTCACAACCTCAGATGAAACCAGTCCTGAACTTGTTGCGACAATGTGGATAGCGGACTGCTTTTGCCATGTTTGTTGCATTGCTTGTTTCAAAGTGCTAATAGCACAGCACCTTTTTGACAAGACATTCTATCCGTTTCTTAGCCTAAACTCTGCGTAGGCTGTGCAGGCCAACCCTAAGATGTTCCAAACTTGTCAAACAAAAGTTTGTCAGTCCTACTCCTGCAAAAAAAGTAGGACTGTCCAACTTGTTCCTTGACATGAGTAGTCGTTCCACACCCCACTACTCTCTAGACAATCCTGCATTCTGAAACTGCTTTGCTTCGACTACAGGATTAAATCAATCCCCAATTGTAGATTTGGTTATATCCAAGAGAACAAAATTCTCATAATGATTGATGCGAGAGATGAAATGTCATTTGGTAGAAGTTCTGAAGGATTTCATCGCAAATACCTAAACATGCTGCACTCACCATTTGCATACACGTCAATGCCCCCTCGTCAAGATTCTTGACCTCTCTACTATGTCTTGACCGGAATCCGAGTGTTGTCTGGCAAGCATCTATTCAGGTGATTGCGGCCAAGTTACACCAATATCTTCCACGTTAACTTCACCCCTCTGCAACAAACCACGCACCAAGTCCTGAATGCATGACTCAAGGATGGCAAGAGAGGCCCTGTCTTTGCTTCAACTTTCAACCAACATAGTGCTTAGTTCAGCCAGGAGTTCAGCTCAGCAATCTGAAATAAAAGACAAACTCGTACAACCTATTTAAATTCTGCTTGAGGTCGACGGTTCGTGAATATCGTCGTGAATTCATCTCAAAATTGCTTTCTGCCCCCCAATGCCTTGACTTTCAGCGCTTCTGCATGGTTGGCCTTTGATTCACCTGCAGCAACAAAGGGCACAAGGGCCGAAACACCAATAGCAATGTCAACCAAGATTGCAAGAACGCAGCAATTCAAGGCTTTGGTGTCAAATTTGGATTGACCCCATACACACCAAGCAAAGTCAACTTGGGCAAATACACCGCTGTCGGCATCAGAATGGTGTTGGTGGATTTCAAAAACAATGAGCCCGTTGCCTTCCAAGTGCTCCTCGACATTGCTCTCCAGGAACATGGCAGGGCCTTAGAACTCATATCTGGTCACCCGAATCAAACATTAGAGGATTCATGAAGATTCTGTTGGGAACCCTGTCAAACTAAGTCCCAGGGAGTCCCAAATGCGGTTTGATTGTGTTCACCAGGAAATCCGTTCAACTCACATGAAAGGACTGCAAATATATTTGGAGAAACGTCTAATATAATTTCGCACCATGTCGTCATCTCGCATATCTTGATTGCTCAGTTAGTTGATAGACTGATAATACACCGCCAATAATCTCATGTTCGATGATGACACTGGAAATCAAGACTGTCTGGTGAGCTGCTACTTGAAGGACTTTCTGTTTGAGGCAATGACTCTCCAATCCAGGCCATGGTAGCCCATTGGGCCGGGGACGCTTGGAGGCGTCGACTCCGTTCCTGGTGGCTATGATTTTTCGGTCATTGAACAACAGTAGCGATAAACCACATGGCTTTATGCAATCAAAGCTTATACATGGCGCTGAGCCACTTGAGGTTGCCGTCGTAAATGCAGGCTGCGCTGAATTCCTAAGGACATGGAGCAACGAAGATTTGTGGGAGGTTGTGTTGGACCACTTGAAAACAATACGAGGAAAAAACTGCTTACCTTGTGTTCTTACATACTGTATGTTCTTTCACAACACATGAGGCCTCAACGGGTTTCACATCTAGCTTTCACCTGGTGGCTTCTAAAACTAGGAGATCACACACCCATCCCAAAGGACCTGCGAAAGTTTGACTATGTCAGGATATTCCATGGCTTGATTGGGCTGTAATTGTCAATGCACGGATATGTCTGTCCGGAGTGCCTCACAGCACGTCAACCACTCCAAACAACAAACATAGCAGTTGGCGAGTGATTTTGGAGCCAATCTTTCCAATCAATATGATTGGATCAAAAAAAGAGTTGCTTTTATTCCGGTTGATGAAAGCTACGGACTGACGGGAGGTATACCCTGCCAAGATTTGCAAAGCAAGTCAGAAAGGAAACATAATGATATGTACAAAAGAAAATTCCATGTATGATTTCACCTCCTTCGCTTAAACCTTTCGAAAGTCTTAGTCATCCTGCAGTCCGGGTAGCTGGTTGGAATGTTTTTCATGATTCTTTGAGGTACAATAGCAAAAACTCATGGAAGCAGCGTTGGCAGCTTCAGAAAAGACACATCCCGGTCCCGTGTTCAATGCTTCATGATTTTTTCCAATATCCGTTACTGGCACCAAGCAGCCATAAGCATTGGATGAGCTCGATACTGGGTGTCCAAGAAACAAAATGGGACCTTGGGACGCAATGCGCTCTAGACAGTCAGCGTTGAGCAGATTGACCTCTTGTAGATAGTGGCTAGAGGATACACCAGCAACCATACCATACCAATACATGCTAATACACTCTTCTGCAAATCACGATACCCTTTTTCTTCTTGCTGTCGCCAATGCAAAACCCCCCTGAAGGGGACTTAGCAGAAAGCTTGTGCATAGGCGAGTTCAGGAACTCTGAGCTTGGCCTCGTACAATCTGTTGCTATTTCTGCTTTGTGGACTTACTTCAGTCTTGGAAATCTCACAACACTGAGTCGAAAGTAATCTGATTAAACCCTTGAAGCGTTTAAACACATGGACCATTGGTTCTCTCACTTCGATTGGGCGCAACTCTGCTTGCAACCAAGCAAAAGGCCATCGCATTGCAAATTCAGGAAAATATTCAGATCTTCTGCATATTTGCAGTGCAGAAAATTGCAATCATCCTCCAGTCAGGCTTAGTAAATTGGCCTTCGAACTCATGATCTTCCACGCAGTACCAGTACCTGTCCTTGTGGGGTGGCCACCAAAGCAAAACATCTTCAGTCCCCCTGGCCTGAAATCAGGTTCATCCGCACTTGAATTTGATACAATTTCATGCAATCTCCCTGTGACCCAGAGACTGTTGGGGTGATCATAAAACGGTTTGCATATGTTTGCCTTCTGACCAATTGAGAGAAATAGCATCACAAATTATATAGATGTTTGTTCTCCCTAGGAAAGGCTCACAGGTTTGGAAATGGTTTGGAACTTCAATCCTGCAAGATTTGTATCAATGTATCGATGAAAGTCTACGGAACACATGGTGAGGTGCGCCAACGTCCACTCTCATCAGTCCATCTGTTTTTTAATGTGCTCGTATGCTTTTGTATTCCATGTTTGCAAAAGGACAACAAAACAGCCATTAACCTCGATTACGAATGGTTGATATTGCCAATTGGGGACCGGAGCGCTGCAACTAGAGACTAGAGAGGATCTTTTTCAATTTTCCGCAGGACATTTTTGTCTTTGATTTGTTCCGCACATAAGCGAAATTACGACATCGCAGAAGGAATTACGGCTGCGGGTTCCATTTGTCCCTGCATACCACCTCGATGCGATCATCTTTCACAATTCAAGTATCCTCACTGGTTCTGTGAGTAGTGTATCCAAGTTGCCCGCCGGCACGATGATCTTATTTGGTAACTCCTTGATCACAACCTGCTCTGGTTGCTTTGGCACTTCTGGATTATCAACACATTCCAGCAGCACCACAACTGCACGGTGTGACCCTTCCTGAGCCGTGATGAGATGCATGGACAGCATGCGCTGGCAAAAGTTGACTTTCTTGCGCTGTCATTGAAGATTGTGTTTTTGATATTGTTTGTTCATATTGTATGCAAGGATTGCCCACCAAGGCCTTTGACAACTACAGAACCGCTCTTACCATTTTCATTGATTCATTCCCGGTTGGACAAACTTCATGAAACGTGCACCATTTCCAAGGGTCGATTTCTGAATTCCACGGAGTCTTGGCCTTATCATCACATTGTTCTCTTTTAATAATACATAGTTAATAAACAAACACTAAAAACAGAGGCTCAGAGGGACAGCTAATCCTTCTAAATCACCCTTCTTCCGACTAAGCCACTTTATCGTACTGTCTTGCGATGGAAAGTGCTGTTCTTCCCTTGGAGGTTGTTGCTGAAGGATCCGCATCTGAAGCCAATAACAGGAGCCTCATCCGTAAACGAGGAAAGCCTTTCACCCGTAGCCTTCATGGACTTCACCCAAGTTCCGATCATATTAGGCTCCCCTGTATCAGCTCTCCATAGACTCACGGAAAACACTTCAAGACATCATGATATAATTCAATCATGATATGATCAGGACGTAGCATAATGAATTTGGAAAATGACACCCTGATATCTGCTGGCAGCAACTCCAGCTACGTCCAAGATGATTACCTTGTGGAAGATCCCTGACGTCCTGCCGCCCCTATACAACAAGAAGAACTGAAAACTAGCTACCTTGAAGTAAACGGAACTAGCTGGATGGGCCCCTGTTTGGGTAAAAGCAACATCTGCCCGTAGTCTCCACGCATAGCCACCAGGTGCACTGGGCAGATGGACTCTCGTGAAGTCCAAAATGAAAAGCGAAACTTTTTTGGTACATTGATTCCTGCAAAACCATGGTCCTGAGCCAGGTTGGGTTGAGAAACAAAACTCCTCACTCAAACAAAACTCAAACAAGACTCAGGAAACAAAAACTATACACGTATACGTGTTACATCATTTTACAAAGACATATAATATGTATATATATATCATATATTACAGTAAGATAATAGTTATATATATATATACACAAACAATGTCTTACACAAAGGATACTTTATAAATGATAATCTTACGGTCTTGCCATGTCTTACATAAAGGATACTTATAGCAAATCGAAAGGTCATCTAATGTCATCTATCACATTATGGACATTGTATCACATGTTGTGCTCCAAGACACATCTAAGAATTGCTTCACCATGGCCTCTCGATATGCTGACCTTCGTGAGGTGGAATTCAAGCTGTCAGAGCTCAGGCCATGCGTCCGAAAAAATATACGACTCAGACTCCTTCCGCTCCTTCCGCGCAAAAAGGAAACCTCGCATCGGACTTCAGTGACTTCAGACTTCAAGACATACTTTGTTTGATGTTTCCCCCCTTTGCATCCCTTTGCACAGTATTCAAAAAATATACATCAAAATACTACAATAACTTCAAGAAGCCATAAGAATAATTGAAGTTTGATGGGAAGCCTAGATTGGACACCGCGGCTTGGAGAATGAAAACTGGATCTACGGATATTTGTTCAAGGCAAATAATGTCATATATTATGTAAGGCATGCCTGACAAGGTTCATAAATGTTGTAAAAGCTTTTGAACATATTTTAGGTGTGCAAACATAATATGAGGATATATATGAGGACAAATTGAGGTACTTACATGAGTTCACTACGCATAACACTTCTTGAAAGGCATGATTATCAACGAATGATACGTTTCCATGTACCAATGCTGTTTGCAATGCTTTGGAAGTACAAACTGGTAGTCATACTGACTAATATAGATTCAATTCATCAGAAATCATTGGATGTGTTTTACACTTTGCAAAGGTAAGCTAGTTTCACCAGACATTGACAGAGACCACATGTTCATACATGTTCCATGCTGCGCGTCAAACCATCTTTCACCCTGTGATCCGAAACTGGGAACCGATGGATCCGGCCAGGCCACTGAGGAAGTGATCCTTTGCAAAATGCTCGTGCGACGTTCTGGGGCCGTGCGAGGCTCCGTGGCAGGGGCATAGTAGCGAAAAGGCCCAGAGACAGCCGAGGCTCTGTGCAGAGAGAAAGCCGAGGCTCTGCCCGGAGGCAAATCTTGCACTGTTGGAGAATCCAGTGGACGACGGGCACTTGAGACTTGTGATTCCCTTCCCATGGCGCCTGTCATCTCATCTTCTTCCAATTGCCACCTACGGTGCCTTTTTATCAAATCTGTTTTATGTGTTTGTGATCTTCAAGGGGTGTGAGAGCCCTTTGTACCAGTACAGCAAGCAATCTTGAGAAGGGCGTTTTTGATTCCTTTACACTCAGGTGCTGCCACCTGTCGGCAACTTGTTGATCTCGGAACCATTCTGTAACCGTCATCAAATTAATGCGTGTGTGCGTGTGTATTTGGAACCCTTCACGGCATCCGTGTTTCACCGTTTACCATGTAGCCCCATACAGTCCTTGATTGCTGAAGACAATCCTTTGTCTTAGCCCTGGTAAGTAGCTTCAAGCTGGAGATCTGATGAGAAGTATGTAGATTATGTCAAAGTTCAATCCTCCATGCCTTGGCCCTTTCTGGGCACTGAGCCAAATCCTGTCACAAATTGTTCTGGTCATGCTTTGGATGGAGCAAGGCCCGCATGTTCCAATATACTACACACTGCCATGCCGTGACCGTGACCATTGTATTTTGTCTGGGAGCACCTCCAAATGTCTAGATGGACTGAGTCTGACGCCCCTGCCACTGTCAATCTGGAGTACAAGGACAAGGTGAAGCCTCAAAAAAAAGGTTCTCAAGCAAACCTTGCAACCTCCCAAGTCTTGTTCTCACTAACTGTCAGTAACTGTCAATATCTTTCATGAATTTCATCTCTCATCATAATTCTGAATTCCAATCTTGGTCTCGATTGCAACTACATGGAGCAACTTGGCTTACAACTACCTACAGCATTTCGGCTAGCTGCCTCGAAGTTCTGCCTCTCTGGACAGCACAGCAGGTGGGAGTTGACAATGATCTCCACCTCTTCCGCTGTCAGTGTGACAAACTCTGAGCTGTTTTTTCCTGTCGGATAGGTAATTGTATACTGTATATATTGATACTATATACAGTATAGTCTACGTAGAATGCATCATTATGGATGGGAGTGATTTGTAGATGAAGTATGGTCGGATATGTCGGATTTGAGTACGTATGCATGGATCCATCATTCCATAGCCAGCTCAGAACCAAATCTGGCAGAAAACACAAGCATGGTCAAGCATGAATGGCCTTGAATATCCTTGAATATCCTTGAATGATTGATATTGGGAGAAGTAAGGAACCTCCAATGGACGATTCACCCTCCAAGCTGTAGGGGCCACACCACTTGTGTTTCACCTAGAACGAGGGCGCCCATCAAATGCCACTGAGGGACAAAGCACTAGCTGCCGAGCGCCACGACAGACTACCGGCACAATGCCTGAACACCGGTGTTTCCACCATAGCTGTGGATGCAAAACAAAACATGACGTGTCAAAATCTGGGATGCTAAACAAAAACACAGGTGAAATACGCAGCCCACTGGGATCAACCATATGCCATAGTACTGGTTCAATAATATGGCATTCAGCATAGTCATCTGCTGTGTACTTTTACGCTGTTTTTGTTTTCTCCGCTTTTCCTCGGATTCGGTTTCTAAGAAACAACAGCCTATCGTCATCACTTCCTGCGTTCTAAAGACGAGTCTAAAACAACTGGGCCTCCAAGTCAAATTGTCCTTTCATTGCTGTTCTGTGCAGAACAAGCGCAAGGGGCTAGGGTTTGTTTTGGGGGTCAATTTCTTAAACAATGCCAAATTTTGGCACGTGTATATATACCGCCAGGCGCTAGGGTTCGCCCATCCACCAACCATTGGGCATCTTACCAATCAACTATTGGTTTACTTTTAGGGTTTAGTTTTAGGGTTTTGGTTTTAGGGTTAAGTTTTAGGGTTTTGGTTTTAGGGTTTAGTTTTAGGGTTTTGGTTTTAGGGTTTAGGTTTTAGGGGTTTAGGTTTTAGGGTTTGGTTTTAGGGTTTAGTTTTAGGGTTTTGGTTTTAGGATTTAGTTTTATTTAAGTTTAGGGTTTAGGTTTTAGCGTTTAGGTTTTTAGGGGTTTTAGGGTTAGGTTTTAGGGTTTTGGTTTAGGGTTAAGTAAGCATGTCAGGTCCCTAAACTAGCGTTATTTACACGGGATTTGCACCACATCACCATGAGAGCACAAAGTCTTGAGATTTGCGGCGACCTTTTTGTATTGTAAAACACATGAAACGGTCCCAAAAATCTCAAAAAACGGGTCGGCCGCTACTGCTGTACATATACGGATAAGGACACTAAAATACCGATTTTTACACTACATTTGCGACCTTCCGAAACTAGTGGCGTTGCAGCCGCGGGCAAACGTCAGCTCCTGGCCGTATATATGGGCCAGCATCGCTAGGTACCCCCCCAACCCCCACCCACCCCATGCCATCCGCTTTCTGAATGGTCAAAACAAAGGTTTTTTGATCAAAACCGGGTTTTGCAATTCACAAACCGTAATTTTCACCCACCCCCCAAAAACCGGGTTTTTGGCCTTTGGAGCCATTTTGGCTGATCCAACTTAAGTAACCATGGTACTACTCATTCAGATTTGATGCTATCAAGTGAAGCAGCATCGTTTTTTATTAACTTAAGATCTAACCTCATCAAATCTTTCCTTATCTTTGACCCAGGGCTGGTGAACCAATTGAGGGTTTCCAGGTGGAATTTGAATTGGGAATTAATACAAGTGCAACCCACCATCCACCGACAGCTTCTGCCATCTTCTCCCATGTGTTAACTGCTTTTTGCATCCGCGGCTGGCGCTGGTTGAAATCCAGCCGTGACCCCAGCAAACAAAGCCTTGCCGTGGGGCAGTTGGAGCAGGGCGTCGGTGCATCCATCAACTTGAATCAACTTCTCTTGTTATATTTTTCTGTATCCAATCTTATGGTCGTTTTTGAAAAGTTTCGAAAGATGTGATGTATATATTGTTCTGAACTTCTGTCCATTCTTTCCATCAACCTTTCTTCCTAGTCTCGACTGCATGATGATTTCACCTTATTCTGGCGATTTCCTTTTATAGCATTTGGCTTGAAAAAAGAAACGGATACCGAAATCCAGAGTTCGCCATGCCTTCCAAACGTGGCAGTGGCACGAAGATGGCCGCCTGTGACATCACCAACGTCAATAGGTGCTGGAAAGAGGAACATTCGGTCAGAAGGGTTGCAGTAAAATGGGACCGCATTTTCGAACCCTCTAAGATTGTTGATGAAGATAACAAGGCCCCGATCATTAAGTTTTCCATCAAGGATGCAGTCCACAACCAATTCGTTCTGGTACCCATACTTGAGCGTATGGCTGCTTCCCCTGAACATCCGCTTCCATATTTGAAGCCTCTTGCACATGAGTTCCCTAGCTCTACAAATTTAAAGAAGTTTGTTCTTTAATTTTTTGTCATTACGCATGTATACACACATGCGTACGACTTGTTTTTGAGAATGGATGGATACACAAAAGTTGTCCTGAAATGCATCCAAGTCTTTTCACAACAAAAATTCAATCAGATTTAATTATATAAATCTTCGGAACTTAACTTGGATCTTACAACAGGCCACATTTCCAAAAGTATCTCGATCGTTCTACACTCACCCGTTTGCTCAGGATTAAAGTATTCCGGTCCAAGATGAGCCTTATCCCCTCAAAGGACAAGGTCAAACTTGATGCCTGGACTTGCAAATCTATGTGCAGCTTCGTGAAGATGAAGACCCACAAAAAACTTGGGTCAGTGGTTTCTTGTTTGGAAACTAATATTTTTAGACCTCCTCGCTGTACAACATTATCATTAANCCCTATCCCCTGTGTGCCTTGCCTCCCACGACTGTTCCTGAGTTCCTGAGAAAACATTTTGTGAAAATGATGTGCATGTATCATGCTGGGTGCATGAAACCTTTTTAAATTGATTTTAGGCATAGGGTGTTCCATGCTCTAAAGGTTTGTGTGCATGCATGCATTTTTCGTTGTAACACACATATATATATTTTACATGCAAATACACTAGCTTGAAAATCTAAACCTGCCCCCTGCAGCCATGCAATCATGAGAGTGATGATGAAGATATGGATGCTACCGCTGAAGAGAAGAAAATTTTCGATTCAGAGGATGAAGAGGATGAAGATGAAAATGATGGTTGGTTTGACACACTGATTCAATCAAAGCTTTCCCAGAATCTTGGTGAGATTCCCTTTGACAGCCAGCCCATGGATGACAGCCAGGTCCAAGATTCCCAAGCCGTCGTACCCAGAACACCGGATGTTGACAACCGCCCAGTTGCACGCCCTCTCCAGTCCCAGGTGATGGATGACCCGATCTTTGGGAAACCCCCTGTTCCAGTTGTTGACATTGTTGACTCTCCACGCATCAAAAGCAAGGCAGACCGCATCGCTGAATTAAAGGCACAACTAGCAAATTTACAGGATGAGATGAAGGCATTGAATCTCAATAAGTTGGGGGTCCAAATTGAAGTTTCGCACGTTTTTCGACAGTCTTTCTTGAGCATGTGCCAATTGCTTAAATTGCATATAGTGAAGTATGGGTCTTGAATATTGAGAATATGAATGGAAATATGGATTTAAATTGACATGGCATTTTGGAACTTTTTGGAACTTGATTCAGAATTAAGATGCACGATGTTAAGATTTAGATTTAGATTTTCTTCCGCTTCCTCGGGTGAAATCTCCCAACAACTTTTTTCAACATCTTGAAGTCTTCCTAGGTCTGAAGCTGAGACTGTGGTTGCCAAAGCTGAACATCGTGGGGAAGAAACTGAACCTTGGTATGTGAGTGAAACCTTGCCTTTCGGAAACGATGTGGCTCCAACCATCCCCTTTCCAGATCTTGGGCTAGGTTTGCCTAGTGATGTAGCCCTTCTTTTGCAAAGGGATGCTGAGAATCAAAAGCAGTTTCTTGGAGGGGCACTGGCCAAGGATGGAAGTCCTGTTCGCCCCCCCCCAAAGCTTGAAGAAGTTGAAGAGAAACCCCCAACACCAAAGGAAGAGAAACCAAAGGATGAGAAACCCCCCAAGGATCCCCAGGCCTTTGGGTCAAATTGTTTATATTGGACACATCTTGGGTCATGGAAGTTAATTTGTTTTCCAACTGTGCACGCACTTAATTTGATGACCGTTTCGCAAATTCATAAATACGCAATGGGCGATTTATGATATGCAGGTTAATCTTTAGATTTGTTTACATGCAAATATATATAAAAAAAATGAAATATAAAGAATGCATTTCGATGTGAAAACTGCATGTCATTTTTAATGCACCCTTATATGTCTCCCATCAGGTGCTTACACGAAGGGATCAGCTTGGGTTGAAGGCTGATGCGAAAGATTCGAAGGACGGTGAGAAGAAGGCACCCGCCAGAGGTGGTGGCCGTGGCAATGGGAGGGGAGGTAGGGGAAGGGGTCGGGCAGGTAGGGGAAAGAAAGGTGATGGTTTCGGAGAAGATATGGAGGTAGAAAATGTATCTTCAAAAAGGCCACCTGAGAAAACCCCGGAGAAAACCCCTGAGAAAACGAATGAAAATGAAAAGATGGACACCCCAAGAAAGAATTTGGGAGATGAATTTGAGAAAGTCGGTGGATCTCCACCTCATAGGCAGGAGAAGAAACGAGCCAAGGCTGCAGCGAAGGCGAAAGTGGGTTCCAAACCCAACCAGGATAAGAAGGATGAGGAGACACAACATGAGCAGGATGTGAAGACCCAGAAACCAAATGAACAGACTGAAAGGGTTCCTAAGAGTCGTAGGAGCAGGAATGGTAAGAATGATGAAGTTGAAGAGCAAAAGACTGATGCCGTTGAGGAAAAGGAGGAGGAAAAGGATACGGGAAAAAAACAGCCACGGCCTCCTTCCAAATCCCAGGTAGATGCTGCAAAGAATGACATGATGGAATACAAGGAGGATGCTGCGAGTTGGGCCCACGTGGTGAGACTTTTCGAAGCCACCAAAATTCCAGAAAGGGAGTGCACACCCAAGTCAATGTATTGGTCCTACAGTATGTATTGGGGGACACATCGTGTTGGCCTTTTGCAAAAGCATGCAACTGGGAAGAGCACACATATCACCAGCCTTGGGGGTGGGCATTGCATACACATCGGCATCCCCACGGAAGCATGCAAAATGGTGGTAGGGGCCTCATTGATTTTTAGGGAAAACGATTTTGTGTAGTTTTGTTGGGGCATTTGTGATTGAGGATCTTGACCAAACATGCATTTATTATACTGCGTGTGTTTGAATTGTTTCTTTGATCTGATCTTAGTCTAGATCAACTGCTTCACCAAAACACAAAAGGACTACGGCTACTAAAGTAAAATTGATCGAGAGTTTCCAAAATTTGATTTGTAAAGGATGTTTTGCGATGTGGGCCATGCATGTTTTATATCCTCAACACCACATGTCCGATCAGGTTGAATACGTGGGCGGTGACAAGGCTGCAGAGGACTTGAAGGACCCAAAGAGCAATGAGATTGCTGAATACATCCGTGCCCTGAGAGATCTTTGCAAGTCCGTTTCCATTTGTCATTTTCTTGGCATGACGCCGGGAGATTTTTGTGGCAAATAGCAGGAAAGACCTGTAAGTGCCATCTATAATACATATGCTTCAGGGGATGTGAAAAACATGTATCTTTCAAAGAAACACTTCCCATTTGTAGATCCGATCGATTTTAGGCATTCAGCTTTTGCTTCTACTTGTTTCCATGCATTTGTAAATCACAATTATGGCTGAAGCTGTGTCATATGGGTACAAGTCGTACGATGCAAGCTGGTTTAATCCAGGCATGCAGCTAGGATGGTTCATGATGATGTCTCGTTTGATGCGGGCTTGGCATTAGGGAGGTGCCTTTACTGCCTTAAGTGCACTCTACACGCGAGGGTGTTATCAATTTGTCGGCCATAGAGCGCTCACAGCTAGGGGCCCACGCTTTGTGTTTTAAGGAGCTGTAAAAGCAAAGAGAAGCAAACAGAAAACATTAGGATTGAATTTACTAAGATATATTAATTATTGCATGCATGCAGGTGTAAAGTTGATTATATTGAAATTTGGATTGTTGAACTTACTCAAATATATCTATATAGCTGCATGCTTTTTTGAAGTTGCCGTGGGTCCCTGAGTCTTCAAGGTGTGCAGGCCAAAAATTGTTTGCGATGGTAGTTTGAACTCAGGCATGTATAGGACACTTTCTTAGAGTGCCATCTATCCTGCAACCCTGAACGGAGATCACAGGTGGAAAAAAAAGGCCACCATGCATGCATGCCTGTATATCTATATACATGGATCCAATGAAAAAAATGGATTTTGAATAATGGATTGCATGCAAACATCTGAAAAAGCATCTTGTCTTTTCAAATACTTAACCGTGTACAAACATTTTCTTGTAAGTTGGATTTTTTCAGGTGGTACCCCAGTATATTGCCTCACTATCGGCCATGTTTTCCATTTCCTTCAGAACCGGTTGGCCCTTTCCACGCCTCCACTGCTAAGGTCGGCATGGTCAAGCCAAAAGCGTGGCAAATTCGCCTTCAGGCGAGGCAGACCCGAGCATGGAGCCGCACCGGCAAGTTTGCAGGATGGAAATTTGATGATCAAAGATTTCAACATGTGGTGTTTGACATATATAAGAATCATCAAGAACCCATGATCGATGTGCTACATTTTGTCGAGTTAATCAAATGTCAAATCCAACGGTTTCAAGAATTGGAAGAAAGTTGTTTTCACTACATTTGCCGAATCTGATTTGAACAAGTTGATCATGCATATATCACACAAAAAACCTTCGCCAACAGCACTTCAATCTAGAGCTCAATTCTGGCTCATTTTGTTTTGCAAACAGTGGATTCGACGGCTCTTTATCTTTATTGCCATGCCAACCCCTTTGACAATGCCGGAGATTGTTTGGAGATTTCAAGCCGTGCGTGCTCCGAAAGCCGGAGACTCATATTCATCGATACCAGAACATGCACGATCCTATAATATCAAAATCTATATTTCGATGATCTATATTGATCGATATAAATAACCTGCATACACCATGCAATTTGTGTGTTAAAATTAAGATGATGCTCTATACGACTTCCAAATTCTTGCATGAATGATGCCCTACTAGTTCCCCATTATACTTCTCCAGCTTAGGTCTTGCTTCAGATCGTGCTCTTACTGCTATGGTCAACAAATGTGACGACCCTTTCGGAGGCTGGTGGTAAAACAACCTGGGGCATCCTGCATACATACAATTTTGTTTTCTATATCTTGAATTGCAAAGGCTGCATGGGTTCCATAAATGATCCCCTTTCCAACGAAAAGATGTGATATTTTATGATTGGAAAAACTTCATTTTGGTGATCTTTAGTTTATGATATACTGATCCAACCTCTCAGCCTTTCACAAACCCTGCAGTCTTACGATTTTGTGGAGCTTTGGGCGGGGCATGCTATGACCTCAAAGGTAATTCGGAAGGCTGGCAAAAACACAGCAGCTTTGGACATCACATACTACACAAAAGACCCAAAGAGCAAACAACGCTCGAATCACTTTGACATTCTTACAGATTCTGGATTTGCGTTTCTGGGTTGATTATTTCATGTACGATCTTAATATTCATAGTGACCATGCAACCCCTGATATAAATTTGTATAAAATATAATATCGGTGTTTTTTTGTAAGAAAGGGATTTTGCTTGCATCCAAGTATGTGGGGACTTCGACTCACCCCCCGCCTTAAACAAATCTGCTTAGGTTAGCTGTGGCCACGATACTCAATGCAAAACATGGCGCATTCACATGCCTCATGGCTATCGTTTGTTCTTCTTGGACGACAATCAACATGGGAACTTCTGGCCGGCATGTAACAGATCCACTTGGTCGTGATGACTTAGAGTATGTGGCTCAGGCAAACAAAATGGCCTCCAGGTGTTTTAGCTGCACGGACTGAAATAAGATTTATATATAGAGTGGTTTATGTAATACAGTCACCCAGGATCAAATGTAATAGCCCACAACTACGCCGATAGATCGGACCACGCATGCGCGCCTGAGGCTGGCCCTTTTGATCTATGTGGTCGAGGTGATGTGTGGTTGCTGGCTGGTGGAACAGCCATCCTTAAGCATGCTCCGGTTTCATCCAAGGGTTATGGATGTGTTCAGCCATTTTCGGGAGTCTTGACTTTGACTTTTAATCGGAACTGTCATGGGTTATGGTGAAAAAAAATGAAAAAAGTTTCCGGAACTGATTGGAAGGGATCTGATTGTTTTTTTTCTGCAAGCTTCAACGGTTTTAATAATAAATGGCACATACATCGTATATTGTTATTTGCATTCTGGCCCATCAAATGTGCATGCAGAATTGTATACTATATAGATTATTATAAGAACCATATATGCATGCATGATCGATATATATATATATATATTAATTTAAATTGCACCAGTGATAAGTTTGGTTTGAATTCATCTGTGTGTGCGTGGCGTTTGAGGGTCCTTTGTTCAAACAATTCAATGCTTATTGTTTTTGGGATTTGGACCCCAAATATGGTACATGATGGGTTCACACATGGAACCATTATAATCAAATCATATTTTGGAACCCTTTGTTTTACACACAACTCCATGCGCCTTTTTTTTGCCATGGGAATAAATGCATCTGTTTCATTTACAGCTATTTTCAGCTATAATTGGGACAACATATATTTCTGATTCAGGACTATACCGCCATATGCATCTTAATGTGCCTAGTTCCCCACATGGATGGCTGAGGCTTGGTCAGTGCGATGGTGGATGGCCCACTACGGGTCGAAAACACCTAAGCGCCACATCGCATGGAGCAACAGCTCAGGTGTTGGGAAGCTTTGCATGGGGCCTTTGCGTGGTTGGAATTACAAGTCGGAGGATTATAAGAAGAACAGAACAGCTAAGACGACCATTTCCAAAGCAGGGAAGAAACAATTCTCAGGAAACAAAAAGCAGCTGAAGGACAGCCAGTTCTTTGTTTCAATCATTATAGTCCACTGTTTGCATCTTTTTATATTTTTGAATTGGTGAAGACGTTTCAAGTATAGATCGATCTTGTATAGTCGTACGACCAACGTTGGGGTAGGTGTTTTGGTGCTAGCCTAATCTTGAGAGAAATCCAATTGACATGCAGGATGTGATAGACATCTCAACTAAATTCATATTTGAATAGATGACGTCTTATATAATATATATCATGCTAGATTTTTTAAAGATGCATGTATTACAACATAGCCACAGCCATGAGAAAACCGAACCATGGGCCAAAGTGTTCAAAGATCTAGGACTGTCTCCCAGGTCGATCTGAAATTAATTCTGAATATAGATCGAACTTACGATGTCACTTTTCAACCAGCTTTACTGAGGCATTACCCGTACCGCTTTGGTCTTCGAGTGTTGAGGATCCTCGCTGACTTGGAGCAACGCCGCAACAAGCCTTGCGGAGACATGCCCGCAGGTTTTGATCCACTTAAGGCATATCAAGAACAGGGTGAAGGTGAAGATTGGGATGACGCAGGTATGCTTAGTGTACTTGACTACCTAATCATGAACAAATACCTGAAGGTCCCCCGCGAATGGAGATGTGAATTTAATTCATCCGGGTGAGCCATTTCTTGTGACACGTAGTTCAACATGTGAAACGACATGGCAGGTTTGCACAATTTAAGAGTTGGATTTAGAAGAGATTGGTGTGGAAATGGTCGGGGGGTCCAAAAACCAGGTTTTCACCCGTAGAAAACCCGTAAAAAAAAACGTAGCCGTAGAAAACCCGTAAATACCCCGTAGATGACCCATAAAAATCCGTAGAAAAATACGTAATTTAGCCGTAATTTGGGGATTTTCCATATTGACAATTTTGTGTGTTTTGATGGGTTCCCACTAGTTTTTGGGCCTTATTGACACCTGTCCACGCCTCTCCAACTCCCAACTCTCAGCACCGCTTTGTGATGAGCGTGGAAAACATTGCTGTTTTGCAGGTTTCATTTAGTGACATCTCAAGAAATGCCGAATGAATTTTTATATGTGCATCTATAGGTGCCTGCCTGCGGTTTAAATTCCAAACGTAGAGCTTTTTAGGCATCACGTAATCTATTTGTTTTCGCCCTCCCCATCGTCGCCTATGGAAGCACCAAAGTTGCACAGTGCAACATCTTTGGTCACTGGCAATGAGAGCCTGTTGCAAGCGAAAGCCGAACCCGGATCTGCCGATGATCGAGTTGCTGCTTTGCAAAAACAAAAGGAGGTGGGGGTGAATTCAGGGAAACAACTTTGTTTATTATACGACATGTTTTAAGATGATTGTAAAGAGAGAATTCTGGAGACTTAATGCAACCTAAACAAAGAAACATATGCGGGTGCATGCATGGCAGGATGCGGAAGCTGAACTCGCAGCCCTCATGATGGAGAATCAGGAGGACCACATTCAAATATGTAGTTTGGGGACAATTATATTAATTTTTATTTCAAGTAAAATGTGCATGCATAAAAATCTACACCACGTTTGACATACACCAGTGGTTGACCTATAATATTTCAAATGCCTCTGAAATGGTTGCATGCATGGCGGCACACGGCATGCTGGATCTTTGAAATCTGTTTATTCGATGCATGAGATTCATGATCAGCCCCGGATTCCTAGGAGACTCCAACTTTGCCGGCATCCTGGTTGCATGCATGCATGCATATATAGAATGACACAAAATCTAAAAAGGAACATTCAAAAGAAGTGATCAAGAATCATTCAGGTAAACAACCATATATAATAAGATATATAAAATTAAGGTGCATGGGATACACCACATAACTTGTGCATTGTACATGCATATATTAATTGTAAGCAATTGGAACCAACCCATGTCCACATGCCCTATCCTACTCAGGCCACAGAGATGGAGCTAGAGGACTCGAATAAGCGTGGGCCTCCAAATTCCACGAAGACCACGCCTGTGAAGAAGCTGGCTCCGCCAAAACGGTTGAAAGGAGAGGACTCTCAGAAGGCCCCATCGATAAAATTTGGTATAGATCACACGATGGTCCACATGATGCTGATACATATATAATATATCGTATATATATAGGACACGTTTGAATCATAAACTGTAGCAGCCCAATCCAATTCCGGATCAAATACATCATGCTATAATAATCGAGTACATGATATACGAATATATGCGACCTATATTTGGGAACCGTGAGGCCGCTGTCAAGTCGAAGGCTGCACCACCGACCCCTCAAGATGGAAGCACTGGAGGTTCCAGCCAGGATATTGCAGGGTGGAGGTGGAATGGCTTTAGAACATGCATGCTCATATTATTTTGAGTCGGGTAGCTATTTGCAAATTCGACTGAATTATAGTGGAATTTTACATCATGCCCAATAAATGCATGTAGGATCGATCGCTATATAGTACCCCATATGATTTTTGTTTTTCATACCATCCTGCATCATCGCAGGAAGATCCTACTGTCCTTCAGCTACAACAAAAGCTTGAAGCAGCTATGAAAACGATTGAGGGCTTGAAGTCTCCTGCTACGACTGTCACCCCTCCAGCCCGTGCTACGGCCACACCCCCTCAGTCTGCACCAAAGACTTCGCCACCGAACAAGCCTCCCATTGAATCTACTCCATCCCCTGATGTACCTTTGCTTCAATCATTTTTCCACGAGTGCATGGTATGATATGATCTTCATGTTTTGAGTTCTGCATGGACCTATATATAATATGAAAATCATGTTTTAGATTATAGATGAAAATTTTCATTTGTTTCAGTAAGTTCCTGATTTTCAGCCCCATATGTGCCTCTCACAGGGACATGGCGAAGGTGATGGCGATGCCTCCAACAAAGAGGCCTTGGCTCGTTTCAAGATGATCGACGCAAGGCTTAGACGCCTTTGTGAAAAAAAACCGTCGGGGAAAACAAATGTCCCGGACGCAGTCCACAAACAGTGGGCTGCCGGGGGCAAAGAGAGGGATGAGTTGAGGAAGATGTTTGAACAATACGAGTGCGACAAGGAGACTCAAATCTTCACGAACATAAATTTCATGAATGGTACCGTAATTGGCTTTACAAGCTTAATGCACATATGCATACTACACTTGAAAATGTGAACCATCTGAGCTTTTTCCAGAATTTCCCAACATTGGCTTTTTTCCATTCCAGGAGGTATTTGTCAGCAAGGTTGTCAACATGATCGAGGACCGAAAGGAGAATGCCCAGGAGATCCTTTGTGGGTGGTTCACCCCTGAGCAGATGAAAAATGAATTGAAATGGGACAAGACCCTTGGCTGCTCAAGTGTGGGCATATAGGATTACATCCTAACTCATGAAGAATCATCTAAGTAATCCAAACACTGGTGTTCCTATAAGTGGCCCAGATATTTGAAACATCAATAATCATATGTATCAAGATATCCTGAAATTCGGAAATTTATGATAACATATCAGCATCCAAATCATGTTCAATTTTCTTCCATGGATCACTCAAAGACTCAAAGCCCTGGGTATGTGACCTATCACCTCATGAGGAACTACATCAAGGATGCAATGGCTTACTGCCAGAAACATGGCTTGGTGAAGCAACTCGGGTTGCATTGATCAGCTCGTCGAGATACATAATTTTGGGGGGAAATCATCACATATATATTTTAAATTAAGGATCTTCCCTCCAGAATGGTAACTGCATGAACTTACACTTACATCATTAAGTGTTTCCACGTCCTTCCCCGTCTCCACTGCTGGGGTTTGGCACAGCCAGCTCAGCTGCTTCGCATGAGGTCTGACAAGTACAGCAAAAAGGTGTTCCGGTACTATGTGGAATATTCAGACAAGGAGTCAGAGAAGAAGGTTCGCACAGAAGCTAGGACACATACTACTTCTCACGAGGCCAGCTGACTTCTGGGAAGACCACTGGGATATGGGATCTTTTTGGATTGTTGAATAGGTCTCATTTTTGAAATATAGTTAAGATATATAAATCCTTTGTGACTGACAAGTTTATTGCCTTGTAAAAAATGGATGATGATGATGATGATGATGATGATGATGATGATGATGATGGCCCATTTAAATGAATGATGCCCTGCCTGAAAAAAATGCGATTACTTTACTCTTTTGTTGGGAGGCTGCTGCAGAAGTGTCCTTATCTTCCAATCTCGAGGGTTCCTTTGTGGGAGTACCAGTGGCTCATGACGATCAGGGCCGTGTCCAAACTCCGGAGGAAGGTGAAACTTGCCGTATAGAACACCTTAAAATTTATACAAACACTTACAATGATATAATGATTGCTTCGATGTAGATCGACGTGGGTAATACAGATCATGCATGTTTGGTCCTTTCCTTCCCATACATGTACTTAGGAAAAGGAAGTCGAAGACAAGTTCCATGATGGGATGCTGACAAAGATGTCCAAAATCGTTGATCTCATTGCCAAGCTGGAAGCCTTTTCAGGTGATGATAATGCCAGAGTCGATAAGCTACCCATCAGCAATGATATAGCTTAAGTTGTAGCTTTTGAAAACTATTGATGTAGCTTTTGAAAATTCAGCTATATAGATATATCAAATGTTCTTCGAAGCCTGCAAACGTTTACAACCATCCTGCTCCATCACCCAGGTCTGTGAAGGCCTTGGAAAGCAAACTGGCTGCAGCGCAAGTGGCCTTTGATAGCTTTGTGGCGGCGCAGACGGCTCTTGGTGACACACCGCGAACAGAAGAGACTCCCAGTTGCAAAAAGAGACCAGGTCAACAGTTCAAGAATTTTAAAGAGGTTCAGTTAAAGCTCACTCATGGATATGTTGAGCTCGATGTTGATTTATTATTGCAGCAAACATGTCACTGCAATTTGTGCAGGCTAGCTTCATGTATCACCCCATGAGTTTAAACTCTTAAAAGACTGCAGGAACAGCATGGATGTCAAACAAAAGATGCGCGAAGCCATGTCCAAGACCCTTGTTCTGCAAAAATGATTGCACATGCTGCATGAACAAAAGAGGGACAACATGCAAAATACATATACGAAATCGATACAAAACTAAATACATTTTTTTCTATATGCACGCAGGGTGAAAGCTTTGTTGTAGCACGCGGTTCAAGTATGCATCATGTTAGATTCATCGGTAGCTTCATCGATTTAGAGTTTTATTTCCAAGTTGCTTTGCCCTTATCTAAGGGCGTCCGCACTATCATCCGAAGAGGCTCAAGCAAAGATGCTCGCCTGCAATCAAGCGAGGACGGGTGTTGTGTACATATGGTTCATACATATTTATGTAAGTCCAATCATTTTTCTGATCCCGAGCAATCTCTGTGGTGGGAATAGTTCAAATACTTCAAATTGAAAGTAGACCTTTAGATGTCCAGTTTCCCCTACATATTTAACATTCCAAACCGATTCAACCATCTAAGGGCTTTGGAGAAGATGCTCAAGAAGAAGAAGCGCGATGCTGAAGCTGCTAACGCCGCCCCTGAAGGAAATTAAGTGTTTGTGACTCCTCGTCAATAGACCTTTCCTGTATATGTGGTGGGAAGAGTTTTGATTGGGAGCGTGGATTTCTATGCTTCAATATCGATCATGGCATGAACAAACATTGGGCCACACAGTGCGATCTTTACTGTGTATACTACAACAGCGTGCCGTGCAAGTGTCAAAACATTCTCAGCTTGATGCGTCTGCACGATGAGATGCCAATGTATATGGATATAGAATTTGATCAAATCAAAGTTTTGTTCACTCTTGCGATCTTTGAAGGATGACTCCGAAAATAATTGGACCCCATATATATATATGTATATTCACCAACTTACTTATATATACCCAAGCAGGCATGAACAGTACCAAGCCTCTCAAAGGGATCGTCCAGAACTGCCATGCCAGGTGCAGAACCTGAGGTCCGGGGATTTGCGAGGATGGTTGCCAACGGTGTTGGGGCCCTCAATTGCCACCAGTCCGAAGTTGACGTGGGGATCATATTTGAAAGAACTTGTCAAACATTTGTTGCTTGCATGGTGCCATTGATGCCCAAACCATGTAACCAGGTGAAATGATGTCCCCCTTTTGTAGCAATGGCCTTGAAAAGAACCACTAGCAGCTTCTATGAAGATGAACTTCGGGATTTGCTCACCTATGTCTGCCCTATTACTGGTAAAAGCAGGTGCCCACCTTACAAGAAACCAAAGTACCCTGGCCACAATTAAGTATGCGAACCAAGTCGATTTTTCTTTACCTGCATGTGGATTAAATTGTATGGCAGTGTAAAAAAACACATTGAGAAATGCGTTATTTTTTCAGCTCCAGGATGAATGGTGGATTTGTTTGTGAAGAAGAGACACTCGACCCGACCAATCGTTCCATTGACTCTGAGTCAAAATATTTGTGCATTTATGTTTTTCATCTTATTGTTTTTTTGGGGGTGACCTAGTATCCCTGTTTTAAGAACAAATCATGCAGCATGCATCCATTAAAATTGTTTTCTTCAACTTCGGGCCACAAGCTTTAGGAGAGTACCGGTGTGGCAGAGGGAAAACAAACTCTACATGATCTGAATCGCACTACAGCGGTGAGTGAACCTTTGGAAACGTTGAAACGTTTGGAGTATAAGTTCCAAATGGATGGTATATGTGTATCCTACTTGGGGCATGCACGGATATACACCGCTACTGCTGGAACAATCCTTCAAAGGTGCATTTCTGAAGTTAACCGCTTTCGACATAGAATGGGGAAAAAACTTTGCGTTTACAAAATAGGTTTGACTTCAAACCCATGTGTGAGGTTTCAATTTTACAAGGAAGCCAATTATACACACATGACTTTGCTCCATGTTTCAGATCAATTGGGGGTAGTACAAATGCTTGAAGCTGCCCTCATAACTATGAACAAACCGGAGCATGCATGCCGCAATGAACGGCCTGGAGGGGAAGGGCCCCCAGGTTCAAAAAATGAACACCATAATTTTTTCTTTGTTTATGTTGTTGGTGCACGAGCCGACCAAATGAAAGCCATCCGGTCAATCTTATAACCTTAAGATGGCAATGTATATAGCAAGAAAAAAGTTGGTGTAATTCATGCAGATTCTGAAACCACTTGATCGGCGCCTAGAGCTGAAAAACGTTTGGGAATGGTTGTGGCCTGTACATGTGCTGTAGTTGAGTGCATATATTTAAATACATGTAAAGCAATTATATATATACCTTTAAAAAACACCATGTGATATTGAAATGATCTTCACAAAAAAAAACGGTAAGGCTGGGGGATCTCTAGTTCTTCCGAGCGTTTGCCATATGAGGTTTCTTGCAGAGACACCGTCCGGCAAGCCAGAGTGACCCGGGTGCAGAGCAAGGGTCTCAAAAAACTAGCTAAAGTGAATCTCAAAAGAAGTGAGTCTGGTGCACACCATGTATTCAAGAAAGCTGGAGCGAGTTTGGATGTTAGAATATCGAAAACAAACCTGCCGACGAAGACTGGTTTTCCATACGTTTCGTTCACTGACTGGGTTCGCTATCTTATGGAATATGATCGCCTTGATACTTTGGTTGGAGTTCAGGATGTCATCTCTATGAGGCAAAATTTGGGTATCTTCTGGGAACGGTTTAGAGAGTCCCACCCACAACATGTGATATTTTCACGGGGGGCTGACTTCCCACTGAACTCGGTTGTGCCTGTGCTTTTTCACGGGGATGAAGGACGTGGACTGAAGAAAAAACAAGTAATGGTATTGTCGACGCATGGTGTACTGGGTTCAGGATCATCGCATCACCCTACTGTGTATCCTTCATATTCATCAAAGACAGTGCCATCGGATGACCCTCTCAAGATGAACTACTTGGGCAACACTTGGACGAACCATTTTCTTTTCTGCATCATGCCAATTGCCCTTTACGGCGAAGAACCCAAAGCTTTGTTCCATATGTTGGATTTACAGGCGCAAGAGTTTTCACGATTGTTTTGGGATGGGGTTGAATTTGGCAACATGAAGCTCTACATTTGCTGCATCGGAATCAAAGGAGACAGCCCTTTTGTGAGCAAAGCTGGCAGGTTTAACCGGGCCTTTACGAGAAGGCCCACCCGTCCCAGCAGCAAAACTCCTTGCCAGGGGATCTGTCATCGCTGCCTTGCTGGCCATGAGGCCTTTGACTATCCCGTTCCGTACGAAGAGTATGGAGCCGAATGTCCGGCTTGGTTGGGTACCATGGATTTGGTGGAGCCGTATACCATAGCATCACCACTTTTGCAAATTCCTTTCCATCAGGGTGGAACTAGGGCAGCGCTGTTTGAATTTGATTTGTTCCACAATTGGCATCAAGGGCTTGGAAAGAACTACGTAAGTTCTGCCATTTGTGTTTGCATGGAGCTCCTCAAGCTAAGCATTCCAAAAGCTTTTGACGAGTTGACTTTGGACTTCAAACGATATTGTTCTGAAAAAAAGGAATCACCATATCACAAAAGGATCACTGCTAAGTTGGTAGGGGTGGAGACTGGCTTCCAAGATTGCCCGGATGGTTCGTGGAGTAAAGGCGACTTCACAAGATTGATTGTTCAATGGTTCGACGATTACTGCCAAAGATGTGTTGTTGGACACACTTTGGACCTGCTGTACTTGAAGTGTGTTGCTATGGTTTGAGCTTGGTTTCTTTTTCGAAATTTTTGTTTTGTGTGAGTATTCTAGTGGCCAAATTCAAGTTTGTACTCGAGAAAATGTATCCTTCGAATCCATATCCTTCCACACCCACGTTGTCTCTGAGGCACAAGCAACTTGTGCTATCAACGAATGTTTGTCTGCCTTGTACCGTGAGGGGCTCTTCATCCCTTCTGAACGGGCAGGCCGCATTGCCGATCAAGGGTTGCAGTTCCTACGTTTGTATGCTGAAGTTGCCACCATTTGTTTCAATAGAAAACAAAAGCGGTTTCCTTTCACGCCAAAAGGGCATTATTTACATCATCAATTTTTGCAGCTATTGCACCAGTCTCGACGACAAACATGGTGCATAAACATGCTGATTTTTGCAGTACAAATGGAAGAAGACTATATTGGCAAACCATCAAGGCTTGCCAGACGTGTGTCTTGCAAAACGACTTCCCTTAGAGTAATTCAAAGAACCTTTCTTGCCATGAATATGGCAATGGGGGACATGGATGATGATGATGAAAAATAATCTGGGTGATTCGGGGCATACCCTTGATAACACATGTTTTCTCCATCCTATCCCAAACAAAAGTTTATTTATAATATTTCACCTAATGTAAACCAACATTCCTGTTTTATGGTCCAGGATCACCCAGGACTTAGGCCATGGCTGGATTTCAGCCACGTGGTAGCGCTTGGTGTTTTGAGCCAGGCGATGACAGCACAGAAGGTTTAGGGTTGTGGAAGGGTCGAAAAAGGGTTTTGGAGACGTTTTGATATTTTTGATGGATTCAGAGGAAATGTTGAAAACCCCCGTAGTACAGAAAACCGGGTTTTTAACTTCATACCCCGTAGAAACATGGTCCCAACATAAAACCTTTCTTTTTCATGGTTGCGGCAGCCCATGGTGGTTATGGGTCTGCATAGTAGCGCCCCAGTACCCCTCCCCCCTGTGGTGTGGTGGTGGTGGGTGGTGGTGGTGGTGGTGGTGGTGGTGGTGGTGG
>DF240450.1:62217-82560 GCA_000507305.1 Breviolum minutum Mf 1.05b.01 | reverse complement strand
GGTGGTGGTGGTGGTGGAAGAAGTTGTATATGTATGTATATGAATGTATATGTATGGTGTGAATGTATGTTTCTAGTATTTGTATATGATTATGATATGATATGTATATGAATATGTATGTGTATATGTTACTACGTAGTACTACGTAGTTACTACGTAGTTACTACGTAGTACTACGTAGTACTACGTAGCAATAGTACTACTCAACTCCAGATTCTAAAGGACGAAAACATCTGACTGGGGGAGATGGGTGTTGAAAGCTACGGAAACAAGATGTTGGTCCATGCTGGTACAACAGTGGCCATATCAGGTAACAAGTGATTGTAAAGCATGGCAGCAAGGTAAACAACGACTTCCAGTGCAACAACCCCTACGATAGGGACCAACTTGGCCTACTTGCCACTTAGAAATGAATAAAATTGAATAAACAGGATGACTGTCCGAATCTCCATGGTGTCAGTGTGTGGCGGAGCCAAGATGCAGGAGGTTTCTGTGGCCTGTGCCACTTCATCGATGAGAACTCCATGGAAATCGAAACCAGATAGCTGGACCTCGGCGTGATGGCCATAAACATCCAGAAATGAGGCAAATTTTCACCATCTGATCAGACTGAGTGTCTTTGGTGATGGCAGCAGTATGTGAAAGTGGAATTTTCTCTTGTGATTGAGTTGGTTGAATTGAAGAATCAACATGTCTTACCATCGTTGTGACTGGTGAGCTCAGGATTTGAAACCTGGACAAGTGTGCGCACAAACAAATCAAACAATCAGGATGCCACAACCCAGCCAAAACATTAGTCAGAAAATCACATGTCATTTTGGGTTCCAATCAACAGAAGCGGAAAAACAGCGCCACAATTAAATCTGCACTCCTATAACCAGGTTGTTGGATTCAAAATGACTGAAAACCATACTGTATATACTTCTGAGTGAACCCGAGAGCACTCAAACTAATTGGTGTCGAGCTTCATCTTCAAAAAGAGATGCGGATGGAACACTCAACAAATCAACACAAATCGGTCCTGTACTTTCAAGATGTTCCAAGCAGCTATCAATTCTTAACCACACAGGCCGAACCTACTCCAAGTCCATTCTTACAGTGTAATTACTGCAGCCAAAGCTCCGAGCCGCATTGGATGGTAGTTGCCTTGGTGGCCAGTTGTCTGCAAATATGTCTTTTGCATTTTTGGGTACAGTTTGCCATTAACAAAAACAAAACACAATATCTGTCAATGATCAGGAACAATGAATACCACCATATAATCTATGTGAGGAAAACACCATGGAAAACGCTTTCTAGGTAGCTCGTTGATCGGCGAGCAAGCGCTTTTCATCACATTGAAATACGGCATACTGTGGCATTTGGTCTCCGATGTAATTTGACAATTTTCCCCAAGTCCATACCTACATCGTCAGCGCTCCCGTTGTTGGTCCCATCCAATGCTGCTGGTTTACACAAATCACTTCAGCCTCATCAAGGATTTTCTGCCTCATGAACCTGTGTGGCTGCACCATGATGGTTGCGACATGAACGTCCTCACTGACAAAATGAAGTATCTGAGATGTTCAAATCCTTCATGCTTTGTGCAGATGTCATTTGCTCAACACTAAATCATTCTCACTTCCAGTATCTACATGTATTACATGTATCTACACGGTCCATTCAACAGACCTCTCGATCTTTGTGTTCTTTCCTTTCTCACAATTCAAGATGCTAAAAGTGTCGATTCATCTATTAAGCAATCCATTTTGACCCACCCACCCATTCACCAACGTCTTGCATTAGACCAGTCATACGCGTGGGCCGCCTGTCTTGCTTTCGTTCAAAAGAACGATGTTGGGACAGCTGATCCTAGCAATCCATTGTGAAATGGGGACAAAAGATCGTGACTTCTACAGTAGAATCAAGTGCATATATGTTTTTTTTTCCGCATCTGGAGCATTGATTATGAGCATGTAATAATCTTGTTGAACTGCTTCAGGATTGGGACTGGAATATCTTCAGCATGGCATGTCCCTCACCATTCCCGCCTGAGGCTTAAGTGCTGACTGTAGGCATGAATAATGATTGATGCGATGACGAATGCTCAATATGTACTGTAGTGTACTGCCATATCATATCGCTTTCACTCAATTTCTCAAGTTATCACTATTTTCATTATTATAGATATCACTAGGAATCAGAAACAACTTCACATTTCACTATGTTCAGTCTTTTCAGAGTCTTGACTAGCTTGAGAATACACATCATAAACAACTCAAAAACTTCTCGCGCATGGCTCAGACTGTCCTTCTTGCGACGCCACACTGTCCACTCTTCCGTATGCCAGGCAGGTTCCTCTCCAGGATCCTCGACTTCACGAATGATTTGACCCGAAAAGCTTCACAAACGCGTGGCCGACGTGTCCTCAACGACATCGTCGTCGTATTGTTCGTAGCCCTCCTCCTTCAATTGTTCTCGGCTGCGGAGCACCAACTTGTTCAGGATGGCCTTGGCGGACCCCTTGATGTCAAAGCCATAAATTCTGGTTAAAGTGTCAACTTATCATATATTTATAAATACAATCATAAATTATATATTTATTTGTATATATATATATATATAAGTTATAACTTTTTTTGACAAGGGTAAGAGAGTCAAGGACTTCAGCGAATCTACTGGGTGGATACTGTAACATCGTCCCATTGTTTTGGGGTTCCCATCTCCGGTTATTGGCAAGCAAGTGTAGTTGGAAGTTGGCCACATCTCAAGAGAGGCACAAGAAAACGGAGAGTTTTCAATAGTTTTCAACTGTGCCTCTATTGGAAACAGTGAGATGGTAAAGCAACCCATTGGTAGACAAATGATATGAATCGAAATAACACAAAACCGATCAATGAAAGGTTTCAATCATGACCAATGTCATGTATGTTAAATGTATTTGAACGGCTTGTCTGTTTGCAAGTAATTTCCTGTCTCCATGCCGATTTGCTACATCTCCGGTTTGCCCCCACCTCCTCCAAACGCTGACTGACCTTTTCGGCATGTCCAATTCGCACCACTTTGATGCCATTCCTTGGAATAATAACTAAGCACCAAGACAAATCAACGTGGTACTACTGTTCATTTTTTTTACAAAACTGTACCCACAATTACCTGGTCCTGGTAAGCGCCAGTCCTCTTGTCTATGTCTTTGACCAAGGGGCGCCACGAGGCCTTCAGCAATGTTATCCACGGCAACGTTGCCTGACATGATCTCAACTGTTTCTAAATGTGTATCTGTTCAATTTATTCTCGAGGATTCCCATGCTACTGTTTAAAACATGACATCATTTTCCCTCCGTCCGTTCTAGTTACAACACTTAGGCATTGCAAATCCGTTTAAAACCCCTCAAACAAAAAAATGAATCATCTCCAAGAGCTACAGGATAAATGTGGTGACATGTTCGCCCAACTGCGAGGCTGTGCCGTGCCCATCTGTGTGCTCTTCTTTACGCGTTTGGTCGCTAACAAGCGGCATTCAGATGTGGCGAGGAGAGGTCGATAGCCCATAGTTTTGACCTGGGTTTGGAGCCAATGATTGGAATAACATCTTTGGAGAAAGTGAGCAAAGGGGAGCTATATGTCCCTTCCATTTTACATGCTCAGGTGACTCAAGCTTAAAAAAATGTAATTACAGTGTTTTACAGTTCACTACAGGTCAACAAGTGACAGGTGGTGAAGTAGCTTGGACGATGGTCAAGGGCCACTACACCCGGGGGCGGCGGCAAACATCAGCTACTAAAGGTTTGAGATACAAGACGCAGTAAAAGGCAGCTCACGAAGAAACCACCGATGCTGCAGTGTTGTACCCAAACAAAATTCCTTTTGGAGAAAGCCTACCCACCCATGAATGAAATTGCTATCTACAGTCTTTTAATCCAATATTAGGGAAGATACCAATGCCAAATGAATGTAAATGATACAGTAGATCATCTTCAATCTCTCAAGCATTTCCATCCTGTGATTCGAAGGTGCTGAGTTGTGCCAAGGCACCCAGTTGCTCAAAATTCGGACCTTGGACATGGTAGAGAAATGGCAAACATCATGGAATCATATGAAATCCAACAACCTGGGGCACAAAAAAAGAAAAACAGAAACCACAGACCTTCAATCTGTCAAGTTTGTCTGATCCAGGACCGGCTCTCAATCGGGCGAAATGGCTTCAGGATGACACTACAGACTCAAACACTTCAATAGTCTTCAATAGTCCGCGAGATGCCTCTAGGCCATTCGCTGTAGTTCACAATTTCCGGCTAAACATTCTATGCAGCAAAGTCGCAGATGTGTGGGTTTTTCCAGTGCCAGGTGGCCCTTGAATGATGGTCAACCTGGTCTGCAAGTGTGCAGCTTTGTCTGGACAATGGGACTTCGAAGCTGATTGATTTCAAGTGGATCGAAATCAACGCAATCGTGAAACAAAAAAGTCCGCACCACTGTCACTCCCACACTGGCACATTGCCACCTCTTGGACATGGCATTGATAATGGCATTCTTTTGGGCATCCGAGGTGTTTTTCAACGCATGTGCCTGCAAAAGAGGCTGAATGGTTTAGCCACAGCCCCATGGATCGGGGTTGAAACTAGTTGCAGCCTCTGGAGACTTTTGGGAAAGGCAGAAAGGACTGTTCCTATCAAAATGCTTCTAGGAAAATTGAGGTGGACTGAGATTGCACATGTATTGTTTTCTGTTGCAACATCCGGTTTAATTGGTGCTTTGAGCGAAAAAACATAGTTCGACGTGCGACCCTCATTTTGTCTCCACCCCGAGTTTCCCCAAAAGTAATGATATACAGTCCCCTCAAGCTCTGCATGTTCCATTTGTCAACATCTTTCCAATGAATGCGTCCTGAGCTATCGCCGTCTGCAAATTTTCATCATTGACGGCACCTCAGTGTGATAAGATATCATATTGATAAGGTTCACCAGTCTTCGATCATATCATTCCATGGGTTGCATCAGTAAGCATGTTGATATCATGTAGTACAGTGAATATAACCATCACAGACTTGGAATGTACAACAAATAAACATGTCAATGCCCGAAAGTTTCAACTACATCGTTTCAGGAAGACATTTATCCCTGCTGTCTCTTCATACGTGTTCATGATCGTTCGTGCTTTCATTGATGCTTCATACCTCTACACTCTTGTAACATCAATCACATCTTCAACTATCAGTGTAAGTAGATTTGCAAGGTCACCTTGTGCCAAACATGGTGGCCGTCCACCCTAACTCAGTTTTCCCAGTTGGGCAGCGGCTAAGCTGAGTCCATCACTGATTTGCTCGGATGCAAGGGCTGTAGTCTTCCTTTTTTGCTCCTGCTGTCAGGCAAACTGCTGGCTCATCCTCATTACAAGTGTCACTTGTAGCTGTGGAGTGCTGGCGAGAGAAAGTAAACTCGCATTTTGAATGTTATTTCCATGTGAGCTACGGACGAAATTACTTGTTTGGGGAAAATGCCATCACCAAATGTGGGGGGTCCCCTATCGGTTATCAGGGTTTTGGATGTTCAGAACATCAACATCAAAGCAGAAGCTTGCAATTTACGGTGCGGGATGATGTGACTTGCTACATGATCGAGAATTGCAGGCGGGCAAGGCAAGTCACAGCTGGTCTTGGTCAAATTAACTTGTTCAGTTCCACACTGGGATGGTCTGACCGGGGATCAAAATGATACAAACTGAGTATCGGTTGGTATCGGTTGGGGTATCGGTGGGTCCTGCCTATATTCCTTCAAAAACATGCAAAAGCAAGGTTCAAGCATGCATGAGCGGTGTGAAAGGCACCCCAAAAGGCACACAAAAAAGAAAGTGAAGCCCTAAACTGATGGCCTCTGCTCATCTGAACGTGGATTACGGGGTATCGGTTTTGGGGGGTCCCCTATCGGTTATGCAGGTTTCGTGAGCTGCTTCAAAGTTCAAGGCAACTTCTTACTACTCTGTTCATCCAGTAATTTTGTCGGCTACTCATGTATTTCGTGACGCTTATTTAAAAGTCACAAGTCTTGGATTAAGTTGTCGCATCCCAAAATTATAATAGGAATGGCACGCAGCATATTGTGGGCATATTGGTAAAAATGACACTCCCATGCTCCATTCTGCACGGCACATGGATTCTCCTCTTCTTCGGGAGACAAGGCTGGCTTCTGCTCTTCCTCCTCAATAATTATCTCTTCCTCTTCTTCCTTCACCTTGTCCTGCCCAACAAATTCAAGGATGGTATGATGATGTGAAAGTAGTCATGGAGGAAGATCATGATCATCAATTGAAACGACAGGGAGATACTGTCGTTCGCATCCATAAGACAAAAAGCTCTCTGTGCCTGTGCTAAAATGGTACATAGATCATAGTAGGAAATTGTTTTTTAGAGGCTTTCGGCTCATGGTTTACGAAGTGAGTGTCACTGGTGTACTATCGAATCCCAAAGCTCTCCTCCTGATGTTATGTCACACCTTTTCAAAAACACTCCACAGTATAAACGTATACGTATATAGAATTATGTAAATGATACAGGGCGGTCTTAGTTTGCCATCCAACACCTCATCATGAGTAGTATGGCTGCAGCTGTTGCTATCAATCTCAAAAATGGGTAGAAGACAGTTGCGTCCTCATCATCAAAGAAATCTTCATCGTCCCATCTGGCCAGCAAATCAGCCTTAAGCTTGTCCTGACAGTTTGTATCGAAAAAAAACTGTCCCCTTCCTTGAAATCAGAAATGCCTCGTATGAGGCATGGTGAATATCTATTGTAAAGGCGGTATGCTTTGGGTAAATTAGGGCGTCCCCTATCGTTTTCCAAGTCCTGTAATATCTACATGTATATCTTCGGGGTATCGTTTTTTAGGGCGCCCCCTATCGTTTTTTAGCTAAAACCTTCAAAACCCTTTTTGAATGTGACCTCAAATCATGAGACAATACACGATAGTTTACAACATGGCTCATATCGAAATGAGGAGGGTCTTGACAGCAACCAATGATGCCTTGACATTATCGCCAGTCGTCACCCAACACAAATATGATCAATTCGATTCGAGAACAGCCTTTGATCCCAAATGGAGCAGGTTTTTCCTGACTCATTTATTGGAAAATTCCTCATTGCCTTCTGGAAAACCTTCTGTCATTAAGGTTTTGAATGCATCTTGGAAGTATCGCACACACAAATTAAACCTATGGACTCGGGTGGAGCATAGTTTGCAGAGCTGCTTGCAAAGCATTTCGCCTGTCTATTTGGCCAAGCAGCTTTTGTCGCTTTGTCCAACTTCGCCAATCTGGCTTGTTGCTCACCTTTGTAATCCTTCCCTGGAAAGCTAGACACACGATCGCAAATATGGGAGCACACTTGACCACCACTTCACTTCGAAGTAAAAATTTGAAGCAGTACTGGCAAACCACTAAAACCCATCTTCACGGTCTTATGGTAAATATTATAGTTCCATTGCAAAACAATTGCATGTCCACGCTTCCTCAGCTGACAAGGTTTGCTCAGTCTCAAACTTTTGACTTTGGGATTCCAAACCCCACAGCCAGCACACCAAAACAACGCTTACTTAATACATTTTAAGTCCTTGAACTAATCAAAAGAAGCAATATGACCAATATCAGGGCTTCTCTTCAGTTCTCAGGGCATGTCACTTTGCTCTGGAGGCATCTCATCTTGTCACATGAAACTGCCGGCCTTGCATCTGCCTCCACTGCCGTCGCTTCATGATGGCAGCCTCTTCCTTAACCGCTTCATCCAACTTGCCCACACCCGCAGCCACCAGCATCTCACAGACTTTGGTCCTGGACATTTCGGACATTCAGAGTTGGGATTGACTCGTGGTCACAGCTGAGGTACCACGATAGAACCATAGCAATCATAGCAAACGTTCAGTGTATCAAAACGCCGTAGATTGAAGTCTTCTTACCACCCAGGGCATGTTTTCAATGGGTCGTCCTTTCCATGGAGATGAATTGCAAGAGTGCATTTACCTGGCAACGAGTGTTGTCAGCAGCTTCGGATACTTTGCAAATGTGTGTGTGTGTGACGACAGAAAGGACATGAAATCATTCTCACCATTCCAAGACTGTCGGATCTCTTTGATCTGCTCCAAGATACCAAATTGCTTCACCCTGGTAGCCAGGTATTCCCTCTTGTTGTTCGGTTCTCGAAAATTACACCAATCTGTTATCTATATGTTGAGACTGAAGGATGATACAAAAAACGCACCAAGGCCTGACGTTCAAAGGTGATTCGATTGGCATAGGAATCAATACCTGGAGGGCATGTTGTCAACTCGTCGGAAAGCCGGAGAAGATCGGAGAAGTTGGTATCTCTTAATCTTTGAATATGCCGAATGATACCACGTTGGATGATTGTGTCCAGCCTTGCTGCAACTTCAACCCTTTCAACTCCAGCAGTCATGCAGATTCATTCAGAATCAGTCCTCAAGCCCTACCGTGTCCTTTGCCCTTCCACTCAATTTGGACACTGGCATTGGCTGGAACCTCTGTCCAAAGGCCCCCCAAAAGCACCACCACTTGAGGGCACGGAAGCGTTTTTTGTGCCAGGGATCCTCGACTGGTCTGTTGTGGACTGGGAGAATCTGAATCTGCGAGGATCGTGTGGGTGAATGCGGACGTAGCCACGCTCTACCCTCCAGTTCGATCAAACGAATTGCTTCTGGTCACAGCAGCTTTCATCATCTTTCACCTACAAAAGTTATGAAAAAAAAATCACCTGTTCGCATCACCTGCTCATAGTGAGTTGGCCATCTCAAAACCTATCCATCCTATTCCCCTCCATCCGAGTCATGCTTCATCCTTCCCTGGGGGGCTCCTCGGGCATCTCGCCGCGCACATCCACCACCAACGCGCGACCCCAAAAGTCTACTTCCCGGATGATGCCTTCGCCAATGCGATTCGTGACCTGCCCAAATGGTGAATGAATTAATATGAATATCAATAGGGTTAGGGCAGGGGATGTTGGCTGGGGGGGTTCACGAACCATGGCCGAAAGGCTTGAGTAAAGTTCGAAATTGGACCTTCTTGCCAAGAAAGGTCTTTTGTCTTTTGGTTTGAAAAACGGAGGTGAACATGCCAAAGAATTTGCCATCGAGATAAAGCAAAAACCCAGCAGCACCCAGCTCATAGTTGTAACATGGGATTGACATGGCTTGAATTTGTGGGTTGCACATCCTCGGAACTACGGTGTTTATCCTTCAGAACATGTGATTGTCATACACAAACACACTTGAATGTAGCCAACAGGCTGAAAAAGTGACAAATCTGACGCAGTGGTGTGAATGTGAACGGATTTGCAACTGGAAGGCTTGATTTGATGGGCAACTGCTTTTTTCTTGGGTTCTTCGCAGGTACGTGGATAAGATGGCTCCATATGACAGCTCATGTTGAGTATCTTCGTTGGTGCAAGACTGAACAGGTTCCTTGCACCCCTGCCAAATGTTGCTGCAACTCCATTTTCTGTAAAGACTGGTGGGAAAACTGCTGCATTCAACTGCATGTATTAAATTGAATTCAGTGTAGACGATGTGTAGACTGTTCCATCGTACATGTATATACGTCAATGGTACCAAGAGTGGGCTGATTTTACGTCGGTCCTGCCGGCCTCCCCCTTCTCCCTTTACTTTTTCGTTTGAAATCTGTATCTGGGGACAATATCTCATGATTATCATGTTCATGGTCATTGAAAACCCTTCCTGCTCTGCGGGTCAACAATCCCTCGCTGCTGAGGTTGACACCGGATCGTTGATGGAGATCAGCACGTTTTCACCCGCTTTGAAACGACAGGTCTCCTCCCTGACGTTCTTCGGCAAGGAGAAATGTACTTCTACCAGGTCCAGCGTGGGCCAGCCTTCACGGATACGAGACCGTGCAGGAAACCAATTATGACAGTGACAAAACGTATGCAATTTTTGATGGCGTGTTGATTGATACTTTAAGATCGATCTTCGATTGACATAACATTACTGTGCAATATCATGGTACATCGACAAATGGTTGCAAATGTAAAACTGTATTGTTTGGAGCCTGCCATCGAATGTCCCAAGCTTGGCAGGATGAATCATGTGGCACTTAAGTTCAGTTCATTTGGCGGGGGAGACTCCATGCCAAGTCAATGAGGGATTCATCATCACGCAACATTAACATACCATCTGGTGCAGGAGTTCATCATACGTCACTATCTAAAAACGTACATGATAAGAAATAACCACCCATCATCACACAGTATCATCATCATAAAACATCATATATCAGCAAACATAATCATATAGATTATGATTGTCGTAAACATGATCAACACTGATTTACACTATTCCACCCGACTGGCAAAGGCAGTACCTGGTAAAGCAGCTTGTCTGTTCTCCCTGGCGTAGCTTTGGTATTCTACTTTCAGATCCTGCAGGCAAAGCAACACTCAGGATAACCCATCGAGGGTGGGGAAAGGCAACCTCAGGTCCTGAATCACAAGTAGGAATACAGCCATCAGTCATCATCAGTCTATGTATATAAGATCAATATATATTATGTATATATATAGATATTATGTGCAACTGTTTCAATCTTATATTTCTTCCAATGAGTTCAGGATCCAATACCACGTTAACTTCAGCAAGCAGCGAATCCTGGAAGGCAATACCAAAGTTCACCAGTTCGTGCAAACCTTTGCTGTTCCCAGCAGCTTGATTAGAAGGGCATGGCCCAATGGTCTCTTGTGAACAATTCTGTATATGTTTTTTTCATGGTGCCTCGGACATCTTCTAAACGGTATAACGTCTGTCACATAATGTTTGACGTCACTTGCTTTCGTTTCTTGCGATATTGAAATTCAACTTTTCTCGAGAAAATGCAACTAATATGTGGATCCCGATATATGGTATATTATTGAATTCAAAGCAGCCAGTCAACTCAACCATTAAACCGAGATACGACGGAAGCGCCATCGAGATCGGAAACCCTGGATTTCCGACATGAGTTCCTTGGTGAGTCAAGCTACAAGAACTTTCAAATGTCCAACGCTTTTGGATCCACAATCACCCTTGGAGTCAAGAAATTGGTTCGAATTTGGTTGGATGTCCATGCAGTGAAGCAAAGGTCGCTCAGGTCCAAACGTCTTCATGTGCATACATGTTTACATACTGCTATACCTTGTTTACATAGAGTTTGAACGATCAGGCTTACTTCGCTACCACCATTGCTCCTCTTGACTATTGTGAATGGAAAAACACTATAATTCATTCTTGCTCGAGATGCCACTTGAGATGAAACCAAAGCACGCAATACTTTTATATATGCAATTCAAATAATGATGCATAGAATCAGATTCATATAAGAGCCCGAAGCCCCCATATTCACAATCTTCACCTATACTCACAGTCAAAAACATTTTCCCAGGCTGACCTCTGGTTTCCCCCTTCACAGCTGTTGGAGGTTTCTGGTCCAATATCAGGCAAATTTCCAAGCAAAGAAGGATGAAGAAATGGCAGAAATATTTGCAAACCTCTGGGTCTCGACCTGCCACCGCCCCAAATTGGATGAGTGAACGGGCGGGAACATCTGAAACTGATTCGACATGCCCAAGTTGCTGGACACAAAACTTCATAGTCTGGGCCAACAATAATAATTAACATCTGATATCATCTGATACCGGTACCATGCCAACAATTTACAATACTACATCTGCACCTCATCAACTTACACTACAGCTGTATACTATGTAATTCCATGTAAATGGCATAGGTTATACGGTATATGTTCATATAAGATGTTTGAAGCACATGTCAACTTGGGTCTAATGCAGTCCACCTTGCTTCCTGTTTCGTACCACGCCTTGCACTGATCCCTTCAGTAATTCCATGTCGACTCCTGCCCCGCTGTAATACAAGAGAAATACAATGCTATGAAGGGAGTGAGCCATGGCTAATCTGAAAATGTCGACATCCAATTATTGACACAATGGATCCTGATGGATCCTGTGTGCTCTTAACGGGAAAAAATCTGATGGGCATGTACTCTTTACAACTGTTCGCAGAAAGAGACAACTTATATACCACTGTAGACAGTGATCATAGTTCTCACACGAATAAAAAGAGACAAAGAAATAAAGAAAACAGGTCCAGGTGATGTCCAGGTGCTTTTGGTACTACTTCCCGATCGCTGGCACTCCTTCCAAGGCTGCCTGGGACTCCTCCTCTGTCAAATGGAGGGCTTGCATTCGTTTCACCCGCGACGTAGGTGCAATAAAACCACTGGAGTCTTCACGCTGCCACAAGTCGGCCACAGCCAGATATTCCCATCCCTCGGGGCAAATATTCATCATAAATTGCGTGTTTTAGTGTAGCAATGTGTGGCACAGTCTCTTTGGCTTCAGCTGCCTGGATAAACATTGCCCTGAGAGTTTCTTCTGATTTATGCAAGAACATTCTATTCCTGTCCGATTCTTTTCCCAATCCTTTCCTCTTGTCCATTCGTATGATTCGTGGCCTCTGAGGGAGGCAGCAGGGCCGCTGTCTCTCCGAGGCAGCGCGCAAACGTGTGGCCACCACCGCCCATCTCAGAACCAATGTACCTTCACCAACGACAACTTCGGGTGACAATTGGCAGATGCTACATGCTAGGTTTGACAATGTAATTGAGAATTGCCATGAAAATCCATGAACTCGGTCAATCTGCAAAATCTGCACCATAATTCTACGATATCCCTTCGTCAACACTGCAAACAAAAGTTGGACAGGTCTTCAACCAGTTGCTAGAAAACATGATTTGTAAGCAACTTTGATGTGCGGGACAGGTGGCCATCCGGTCGCCCAAGAGCTGGCTGTCTCATCAAGCGTCAGTGAGGCATCCCAATAGAAGCAGCAGTACCGTCGATTGAATCCCACACGCTTCCTGACATGCCGACATCTGCCGGAATCATGGTTCAAAATGGTGTCAGGGGTACCTGCTATTGGGGCCACTGTGTGAAGTACGCAGTAACTACAGTGAAATCGTGGAGTCCTGTAGAGTCTTTCAGTGAAAGCTGATGGTGGTTTCAAGCCATGCATGGCAATCTAAGCAACCTTGTTTGAAACAGTTTGTAGAATAGTTTCACACGTTGTGAGTTTTAAAGAACAATCATGTCAACTTCTGGAATGCCAAGACGCGACTCCAAGGTGACAACATTTTGTGATGTCTTGCACAAACTAAAATAACAAACAAAAATGTTGCAGCATGACAATACTAGCATCTGGTAGATTGGTCGAAGGTGGCCAAGCAAGTCTTTGCGTCCGCAGTGGCGTTGATACAGGCCATTCAGCTCCGGCTTAAATCGACAAGCAGCAAATTCGAGCCTTCAAATTGGTGGAGCCAGTACACAAAACGACCATTGATGGAGAGGAGACTGGAAAGGTGCAGCATGCACCCATGGTAAATGAGGTATATTGATGTATATTGTATACATTTATCATATCATTATGTCAACTATAAATTGCTAATGGCATCTCAGAAGACCAATGGAAACTACAGCTCATGAACATATCATGCTGGAGCCTTGTGTTGCTGATGACTTGCTCCAATCGAATCCGTCCTTCCAAACATCCTCATTGAACATCTACAAACTCTCTTCAGCCCTTCGTGTCATTCCACCGCGAGTAAACCCTCAAACGCTCTCAAACTTTCTCAAGCCGTGGAAGCAAAGTGACATCGGTGGCGACTCCGACTCGTCAGCCAAATCCAAATCTAATTCACCAGTGTCATCATTGGCTGAGGCAGCTTGAAACACATCTGTCTTTTCATCCTTTCGGATGTCATACGGAATAAGGGGAATGACGTCACCTTCCTGAGCATGGAACTGGAAGGGTGAGTTGCTCAATCAAATTGCTTGGGCACAGGTTCACCACAAAACTGTTACAGTAAGCGTACTGCGTAATAACATGCCATAAAAAAAATACACCTCAGTATGTTTCTTTCCATTCCAAACACAAGAAAAACAAACTGCCAGCATCAAAAAAACACTTACGGTATAACACCAACGACATAAACCAGACAGTCCTCCACCAATTCAACAAGCACTTTGAGTATGTGCCTGTGAGAGAGACACAAATTATTCTTCGGTTATTGAGGTGATCAACCCTGAATTGACTGGCACCTATTTCATCTTCCAGTCCCAGGTGCAGGAGGAAGTCCGAAGTTCAAAATGCAGCGGACCTTGTATCAAACAGTCAACAAATCAGTAAAGTCAACTGACAAAACATTCTCATTATCATCATCATCAACATCTCACCCGGTGACCCCTTGGTGATGAGACTGTCATGCCCAAAAGGCTGGGAACGGTGACCAATAAGGCAGTGAGGTGAGTGCAAACATGATGTAGCAATCTGTCAAGGTACATATTCAGTACATGCCTATTAAAACTTAATCTCGAAGAGTTTCCATATCTTTTCAAGAAGGTGTTGTTTTTGTTTGCCCTGCTTCAATATCCTCAACTTCCCCAAGTTCTCAACGTCAACGTCATCTGAGGCGCCCGGACCAATGCATGAGGCGCCTCCCGTGCAAAGAGTTGACCCACCAGACTAGCAAACGCCTCCCACGAGTCGTTTATGGATTGGGGTCCCATGATTCTGCCAGGACTTGACCAATCAGAATCTGAAAAACATGTTATGTACCAAACTATTATGTATTTCGAATACGTAACGTATGTACGTATCTTTATATAAATTCTACGTATCATGTGTGTATAATATCATTGAATGTCTAGTACATGGAGAGATGTAGTGGGCATTGCTGGTATGTGTACATGAAAGCATGAGCAGCTTGTTTCTACTCACACAGAACCAACGAACAAATATCAGCCATCTCTTCCACAAGACCGGACTTGTTTTTGGCCGTTCAATTCCAAAAAAAAATAACTAATACAGAAAACAAATATGATATAATTCAACTTAATTTAATTCAATACATGATGATAAAACAAATCATAATTTATATAAAACTCAATAAAAAGAAAACGTAATACAAATGATACACAAATAGACAAAGCATTTGATCCAATATAATTCCAATATATAATTGATCATATAATGTATACTGGATTGTGAAATGAATATGTAGAGTATTGAGCCACTTTTTAATACTTATTCCAAAGATGTCATCAAAACGGCCTGCTCATCTAAAACCATCTTCCCGCGTTGTGCGGCATTGACCGCCCGCGCGAAGCGCTCGGCGTCAGGCTCAGCAGCTGCGATGGTCAACAAACGTCGAAGCAGGTCGTTACTCACGGGCTCCTGTGGCGACCCCATGGGTCACGGCAACCTTCCAACTTTCCATGCAACCTTCTATTTGGATGAACAATCCAATGGTCACAAATGATCATAGTTGCCACATATACGCATATATAGATGTGTGCAAATGAATACTATAGTTGTCTTTTGATATCTCTTGTACATTTGTCAACTCCTTGAACCCGTCCGAGGGATTTGGGCCATTGACTGCAGCTTTGTTTTCAAACAAGGCATCAATCACTATTGGAATATCAATGTAAAATATTGCAAAACTGGGTTAGATGCTCTTGGTCATCAGTCCTCCTCGTCCAAAAGGAACTCAACAGCCTCAAGGGCTTCTTGCACATGCCTTTGCCCGCGTGGGATGCTGGCAACATTGGCTAACATGCTGTATGCCTGTTGAAGCAGCTCATGTTGACACTTGTGTGTCCAGTGTGTCTCATGCCTAGAGACTGTCCAAGCATGCTATTGGAGAAATGCTATTGAAAACTTCGACTGGGAATCAAAGTCATGTTGCCTCTCATTATCGGTTGACCTGTGCCCAGAACTTTCAGCCATGGAACTGTTCGTGGAGAGCTTGCGAAAGCTTCCTCAAAAGGCTTTGTGCTTTGGGGGATGTCCGCGATGGAAAGCAATTTTTTGACATAAAGCAAAACATATCAACTGCATTCAAACAACTCGTGCATGTGTGTGTGCGCCCTCGTGTGTAAAATAAAGCCCTTGTCACTCTTGGGCAAGCGCACCTTGCTGCATCATAAGAGGACAAGCTAGGGAAGAATTGTGCTGCCCTACCCATGCGATTGAATGGGTAGTAGACTGCAGTAGATTTCTCATCATCAACTAGTACATGAAAACCTATCGAAACTAGGAGACCTACATTATTATGCTTGCAAAATCCTACAAATCATCCAACTGTGAGACTGCTAGACAAAGGTCGACTTCGCTCGAGTCAAGGCCCGCCGGCGCTCTTGTTCCTGTCTCTGTTTCAAACAATTGGCACACGAAGGACAGCTTATAGGGCGGAAGGGCGAGTGATGCCTGTGCACGGCTATCAATATGACCCTCCCACTAGGCCCCCCCCCCCCACTCAAACCCCTCCAGAATAATGTTAGAATCTTTGTGATTCCATGGAAAATGCAAAAATTAGTCCGAGGAAAATGTCCAAGACTTTGGATTCTGAAGCGGTGGGCTCTCAATGATGGACCAGGATCCTCGTGTCTGAAACTGTTTCAAACCCTATACGGTTCCATCTTGAGCTGCAAACATTTTGTGTCCTACTTGTAAGAATTCCAAAATCCGGGAAAATCATTGCTTTCTTGTCCATTGGCCTTGACATACCTTCCGACAAACCCATGCAGATCTAGAAATTCTTCCATAAAAGCTATCGCAAAATAAGCAGTACTTGTCTGAAATCGGGCTTGGGACAATTAATGCGTGGGCCGGGTCCAATCACAGTTTATCATTGCATTTCTTTTCTGTCAATCCCACCAATATCAGCATCACATGCCACATGAGTGGCCGAAAAACGAATAAACCTCAAGAATGCCAGCTGTCCAACGGTCCTCAAATAGCTTGAATTCAGCATCATCTTCTTGGTCCTCTTCTGGTTTCACATCTTCTTTCACATCTTCTTTCACATCTTCCAACGCCGTCTCTTCCAACACCACCTCTTCCAGCTCGTCTGATGCTGCCGTTGCTGGTTCTTCCTTTGGGAATTCCTCCTCGGGCTGAAGATCATTAGGCAGTATGTTCACAAAGCAAGACTGCTGCAAGGGCCGTGTGATGGAAACTCTTTCACCCTCGAGCTCATCGAATCGTCGTAGCTGTCAAAAAAGTAAATAAAGGAAATGTCGAATCACAAACTTACACAAAGGTCTCAATCTCACAAACATGTGCTTGCAGTATGTGTGATATGTGCATTATTCATCCTCTTTCACCACTGCGAGAAGTAGAGAAACAGCATATAGGGTTGTTTCATGTTGTTTCCCTGTTCAAAGTCTGACTGTTGCTTGTCAATTAGTGTGATGGCGTGCCCTCTGCCACACATTTCTTATCTTCGTTGAGCATGGTAGGGGAGCTGGTTCTGTTGATGGAAGCCTATCCAACAATCCCTCACCATTTTTGAATTCATGTGAATGAACACTGACATCTGAAACAAGAACCTTCTCAAAATCCTCCTTACGACTCTTGAACAGTGGATCCACCGTGCCACTAAGCACCAGCGATCACCAACCCCCCAAGTCCTTCACATCTAAGACCTTCGCCTTCGTCCCCTTGGTCTTTGGCACTGGTCGTGCTGGAGCCACCATGGTGCTTCAAAAGGCCCATCCGAGAGACTCACGGACGGTCAAACGGTCAAACGGTCAAACCCCTAGATCACAAACATTTGTACAAAACTCATCACTACGCACAGTTGCCGAAATGTTGGAGGAGTTTCTGACTGCAATACTATAAGCAGCATATGTTGTCTACATGCATTGCGTGAAAAGTCCCTGATCTCACTAATATTCATAGCATTTCATATATACGTCTTGAATTCAAGCGCGCAATGGGCATAAGATAAAGACCTGCACATCCTGTAGATGCTGGAACATGTATGAGGGTCTTCAAATGGCACGCGGAAATAGTACTATTGCCTTTGATCTGCATCTTCCGAGTATCTCTTCTCACACGCGATGAGCCAAAGGCTGCTAAATACAAACAAGGGCTTTAGTTTTAGTGTGCTCGTTTCTGCCCTGCTACAAACCAGTTCCGGCTCTTTCACGATTTTCATGACGAAGCAACATGACATGGACATGCACCGACTTAATGAGGGAAGCTCACGTAGCCGAGGTACTCTCTGACGTAACGTGCCTCTGAGGCCCATTCGACCTGCCACGGTCCAGAAGACAGCGCCTTGCCTTCTTCGTGAGAATCCTTTTACAATCTTTTGCACATTTTGGCACTAGATCAGATAGTAGTATCAAAATGACAAAACTTGTTGAGTTTACTACATCTGTAATCCGCTTGATTCAAAAGGATTTAGTAGCATTGAACCTCGTGAAAGTCGTGCATCAACAACTCTGAAAGCTTCTAGTCATATTTAGGAAATGCGTTGAACCAACCCTGGGCACCCAACCTGCCTGTGTGGGGCACGGGCAAGCGGCACAAATAGTGGAGTCCTCGGTCCGAAAAGACCCGGAGGGAGCAGTGAATGCGCATCGGAGAATCACTTTTCGAGGAAGGTCCCTTTTTATATACCCTTGTTTTTCTTTGAGCCTTGTAGCTGCCACCAACGTTGGGGGGCCAACTAATACCTGTGCTTATCCGTGCCGATCTGAGATGTGCTCTTTCTCATGGACAGCGGACCTAGAATGGCATGTCCTGCCTTCGCACCTATAAGACTGTCAATCACAAGTATCCCAAAGATGTGAAAAATCTGCCCATGACACAAAATATTGTGTTTGATTCCTGTGCCATGTTTCATTTTGGTCACCCCACCGTAAGAGACAACTCGCTACCTTGGCTGAGGGATGGACCCCAAAGAGGTCAAAATCACCGGGACCAGCATCGAACCAGTGAAAAAAATCCACAGAATTACCGGATTGGATGCAGTTAGCCGTTGCCACGACACCAAAGCTCTGCCTCGTCATCATTATCATCACCAGCACCAGCATCGTCCCGTACTCATGATCATGCCATGCTCATCCTAAGAACCAATGCATCTGGGACAAGAGACGTCGCCATCGACTTGGTCCAGGAGACAAAGGACAATCTATGGACAGCTGCCACAGCAAGCGCCGTCCTGCACACAAAAAGGGGAATCAAATCCATACTTCAAAAAACACGATCACACACGTCATATGTTCCATGGTATGTTGGACACCAGTTTTGCCTGATCGTTTGTTTACACACGGATTCGTTTCACAGTTCAATTCTAGTCAGTGTCACTGACACATCCCTGTGGAATTTACAAAGATTGAACACCATTAAAAAAAGACATGATCCATGGCAATGCGGGTCCTCCGAGTTCAAGCACGAAGAGAATGCTGACCATTGCAAGTATGATGGTGACGATAATGACGATGACGATGACGATGACCATGATGATGATGCTGATGCTGATGTTGATGCTGATGACGATGACGATGAGGACGAGGACGAGGACGAGGACGAGGATGAGGATGAGGATGAGGATGCTGATGCTGATGATGATGATGATGATGATGATGATGATGATGATGATGATGATGATGATGGCGATGGCGATGGCGATGGCGATGTGATGATGATGATGATGATGATGATGATGATGATGATGATAATGATGATGCTGATGATGATGATGATGATGATGATGATGATGATGATGATGATGCTGATGATGATGATGATGATGATGATGATGATGATGATGATGATGATGATGATGATCGTGATCGTGATGGTGATGAACATTAACCATGAAAAGGATATGATAGTGAGTCCAACCAACAACATCTGCAGGTCCACATGAACAACTTGCTTCGGTTGGGTTTTGGTCCTGCTCGATTCATCATGCGCCACACGGGCCATCTCACTGCCTCGGAGCATGTTCTTTTCGATGCAAATGAAGATCATCAACTATTTGATGTTGTATCCAGCTTGAATGTCAGATGTTATGCGACTAAATCCTCAGGCCAGGTCATGAACCACCTTTACATAAAAAAAAAAACATACATAAAGCAATGCATATAATTACAAATAATATTGAATATTCCTCTAGAAACTTGCCAGGAGCCTTCAGCACCTGATGATCTTCACTCGGAATCACGCCATGAGTTCAAAGAAGTAGGGCCCTTCGCCAATGCTTGCCCAGTCCATCAGCTCCTGTTTGAGGTCTATGGTGTTAAATAAATCCTGGTGGACGAGGAAAAAGGGCGCGAAATTAATTTTGGAATTCTTTTTGTTTTTTTTTTGAATTTTTTTCGTTTTTTGGGTTTCCCATGTGTTTTCCTTCTTTTTTTGGTATTTTCCTTTCATGTTGCTAGATTTTCCTGTGAATTCTGACGTTTTCTTCACCTTTGTCCTCTTTTTCCTTGCAGTTCCAT
>DF240450.1:2500-62103 GCA_000507305.1 Breviolum minutum Mf 1.05b.01 | reverse complement strand
AAAAGCCAAAAGCCAAAAAACCAAAAGCCCAAGGCCAGAAAAACAAAAAAAATACCAAAAAAAAACAAAAAGAATTCCAAAAAAAATACCCCCTCCGAGGAAAAATAGTTGGAAAAAAATGAAAAATGGATAAAAGTATAAAACTAAAAGGACACATCTACACAAACCCATACTAGTTGACAAATGGCAATCGATTGATACCTTCAAAGAAACCTTTGAATAAAACATCAAGTACGGGAATTCATACTGGTTGCTCTTGGTGTTTTACTATGACTGTATCAAGTACATGTTTCAGGATTATCTGAATCCAGCCATCAACCTCTGAAAACTTGACGTCGTCGCGCCTTCTCGACCCGAGCAAAGAGCCGCTCCACTTCCCGGAGCATGCCACCCGACATCCTCAGGACAAAAGTCCATGTATGAGAGACATTCAAAGTGCACAAATAGGCAAGTCCTGGATGGGTCAAGAACTCGTTTCGATTTGGTGATTCAATTGTTTGAATGTCAATAGGATATCAAGGGTCTTTGATCCGTAGAAATTCAAACAATTGCAAATAAAATAGACAACCACCTTCCCGATTTGAGGGACACGTAGTGCAACCGGACCACTGCACAATAAATCCTAGCAGTGGTTCAACGCAAAGCTCCCAACGAGGTCAGGTGCTGCTCAGCTGTGGTTTCTGCCTCTTTCAGTTTGAAAACTGGACAGGATAAAAGGCACTGAGAGTGCAACAATGCAAAACCACCTGCTGCGTGTATTTCATGGTTGTTAGATCGTCTGGACCCCAGACTTTCTGAAATCTCACAATATCTCACATCACTCAATGGCGCTGGAGTGTGAGGGTGCTAACACATGAAAAAAACAAGACTACGTCTCTCCCACCATATATTTGTACGCTTCGTTCACCTGTCCATTTCTACCACTATGTATTACCTTTCTGAAATATGAATAATGCCTCCCGTAAAAGCCAATCTGCTGTGGCCGCCAGCGCAGCGCCACGCCTGGGCGATCAGATTTGGACAGCTTCAAGGCCCCATGACCTGTTCAATCTGCAATGGTTTGATTCATATCCAACACCTCTTCATGCGCCAAATGTTTCTCAACATCCTGACGGTTTTTAATGTTTCAAAGTATTTGCAATATCAGATTGTGCCGTTAAAATTGGTCAAAGGACCACTCTGCATCAATGTAAACATATAGATGTGTATGCAAATGATTTTGAAAATATATATGTTCTATAAAAATATGTGTATGATATCATGTAGGTATGCAACTATGCAAAACAACAAATGACAAAAACTTGTATAAACGTCTTCCTATGTGCTACCGAGGCTGTAGTATATAGATTGACTAAATGACATGCAAGGGCATGTCCTGCATCAGCCCTTTCTTTTCATGGACGCTGCCACTGCGCTGCGACCAAACGCAGCATCGCGAAGTGTTTATTGGAACGGACGCCAACAGTTAAATCATAAGTCCTGTCCCGTGGCCCACGTGGGTGAGCAAAGGTTCTTGAAGTACCAGTTCAGGTGCAATGCATGGCTGAACTGCGTTCAAAGAATTACACCAAATCACTGTTTATCAAGTTGTACTACAATGCTACAACTCAATTACATACTTGCCTACAACCAAAAATATTCGACGTTAGTAAGCCACCGGACCCTTTACACTGAAATTCAATTATGAATTTGTATCCCGAATGCCTGACACAGCAATGTCCGTGCTCGCAACCATGAAAGTTCTATGCAATATGAAAATGAATAATACGACTAGATTACATCATCAAATCAGGGAATGTTGGTCCTCAGCATAGACCTTCGAAGTACCAGCACATTTGCAATCAAATGTTGGCAAACATCCGGAAAATCACAATGAAAACACCCAGAATTGCACCAATGTAGGCATAGAATGCTGGATCGCGTTCAAGTTCTTTCAATGGTTCCCGGATCGCTTTTTTCAGCGCTTTGACAACCTGCAAGCGCGACTGAAACGCTCTCTAGGCTTAGAATTCACCGACATACTCCCTCATCCACATGCAATCACACCACGTCAACACGCTCAAAAACACAAACAAAATGATGACAAAATAGTTGACAAATTTTATTTTTCATAAAGGGCAACTGGAAAAACCATGTTGCCCAAAGCCATGAAAAATTCAAACAAACAAACAAACAAACAAACAAACAAACAAACAAACAAACAAAAAACAAAACAAAACAAACAAACAAACAAACAAACCAAACCAAACCTGTACCCATTGCCGCAATTAATTAGCTGTCCTCCTTTTTCACATTTCCAGCCTCCCAACCCTTTGTTTTTTGCATGGACCCAAAGCACCCATGTTTTCCCGCCACGCCTCGTTACTGGAGTCTGGCCCTTCTTCTTGGGACACCAAAGGCTCGGCGATGGTCCTTCCCACCCACTTCCCAGCGATGCCCTTGCTGAAAACCCAGCCATCTCCATTGGTCAGCTTCCTGGGCACGTTTTTTGCAAAATAATAAATAAACTGCCTTCGGGTAAGCCTTGCCGCAAGTACCATAGCTAAGTTCTTGAACGACAGGCGCCGAGCATAGCATGGTGTGACCATGCGTTGCTGCTTCTTAAGCTACATTGGGAGCGTGCTCTGCCACGCCTAAACATGTCTACGCTCTCTACGCCACTGACTCGCCGAGGCCTGAGAAGAGAAACAAGACGGAGGCAAGCCAGAAAACAGAAGCCGAAAAAATAGACATAGCCATGGGCAAACAGACAGTGACAGAATACCAAAAAAAAACAGGCGCAGAACAGGATGGGAAAAAACGACGAGCGGAATAAGTAGAAACGAGGGCACGGCTTTATGAGACAGGACAAGAGGCAAAGAAAAGAAACGAACCGAACAGAAAAACAAAGGAGAAACGAAAGGAACCTGCCAATTGGAGCCCATGACCGTACGCTTACAGGGCGCATGCTCTGCCAGCAAAAAGCTAAGGAGGCCTCCCTGCCATGAGCTTGTGGAAGGCGTCCAATCGAACCAGTACATAAGGGGCCAGCAGCTTCTGGCAAGCCGTGCAGTACGGGCCTGCAAGGGCCTGCAAGCTCAGCGCGCGTGCCTCCCGACGTGGCGCCCAACATCTCAGCCAGGGCGTCGCAACGCGAAAAAAGTTTTGACAATAGAATGTTTGAAAACGCAGAAGAAGAAGAAGAAGAAGAAGAAGAAGAAGAGGAAAGAAAACAAGACAAGTAAAAGACAAAAAACAAAGAAACAACAAAAAACAAAGAACAAAGAAACAACGGGGCAATGAGAAAAAAGAAAAGAAAGAAAACGTGGAGAGATCATTCTTTCCTTTGACGTTGCTTGGAGCCCGTGTCCGGGCGAGTCGCTTAACCACCGTGATCAAATGTATAAAATAGCCGACCGAGCATTGCCAGCTCTTGCCCGCAGGTCGCTGGCAGCTTGGAAGCCGTGTGGTGGGACACGTTGAACCTATAAGGCCTACTGCAAGAGCTCTGTCACCAGGCTTCTCATGGCCTTCCATGCCAATACGTTTACAGAGCACATGCCCTACCCACTGAGCCAAGGAGGCCAGCAAAGCACAAGACCAAGCTCGAACCTGTCAGCGACATAGCAGCCAGAGGTGGCAAGCTCAGCGCGCTTGCCTCTCGTGGCGCGCCCAACATCTCAGCCAAGGCGCGGCAAGGCGATACGGCGTCGGAATACAAAGAAGGCCAGCGAAAAAAAAGAAGCAGAAAAGAAGCGAAAAGAAAGAAGAAATGAAAGGTAAAAGAAAAGCACAAAAAAAAAGCGCCGCTAGCCCGAACAATGCGAGAGATGGGCAATCATTTTTCAACCCCTTCACAGGAGCAAGCGTTTTCTATGGGTCAAGGGATGGCAGGGCTCAGGTATCAAAGCACGCCGCCCCAAAGCTGCACAAATGAAGCGGCCCCTTGCGTGAGCCATCGCGGCGAAACGCTCTATGTAAACAAAGCGAAAGAAGAGGAAAAGCAAAGCAACGAGCTACTAGCTTGCACAGTACAAGCCATGAGGCATTGTGTTTGATACCTACAAGAATGGGAACCTCCTATGAAACTAAAAAAACCCATGACCGTACTCATACAGAGCGCATGCTCCACCAGGCAGGCCCTGCAGCGAGGCATATCAGCTCAAATATCTCCTAGCTGTCACAATGTGATATCTATCCCAGCAGAAGGACAGGGGAATGAGCAGCGTGGATGGGCTTGGGTTTTACTAGGCCATGCCAAGAAGGTTTCTAGGAATTGAACGCAAGGCCACTCATGCCCTGAATGAGAATCAAGCCACTAGACCAAGCAGTCCACTAATTTTTGGGGGGATGACAAAAATCTATCATCTTGCCGCGCGCTGGCTGACTAGACGCCCCCGAGAGTTGGACAACTCCCATGCTAGGCCCTGCTGCCGGGGCTCCTGCGTCTATATACCCTGCTGCAAGGCCTCCTTAGCTCAGCTGGTAGAGCATGCGCTCTGTAAGCGTACGGTCATGGGCTCAAGCCCCATAGGAGGCTCCTACTCCAGAAGGTGCCAAGCACAAATTCCTCATAGCCTGCCGCACGCTCCATAAATGGTATTTATCTCCTGTCTTCGTTTTTATGTTTGGTGTTTTCTTTCCTTGCTCTCTCGCGGGTTGAGCGCAGCTAAAAGGCCTCCCCTGCTATATAGCGAAAGCCACGTACGCGCCTTCGCTGTTTCGTTTAGCTTTCACTGATAGCGGTTTTTTTTGGCGGTCGCTTTTCTATGCTGAAGCAGTGACACGATGCCCTTTGCAAAGCCGCTGCTGGGCTTGCTATAGGCCCTGCTGCCGGGCCTCCTGCGTCTATATACCCTGCTGCAAGGCCGGTAGAGCATGCGCTCTGTAAGCATACGGTCATGGGCTCAAGCCCCATAGGAGGCTCCTATTCCAGAAGGTGCCAAGCACAAATTCCTCATAGCCTGCGCGGTACATAAAACATGTACACCTTGTGGCTTTTCGTGTCTGTTCTTTTGCATCGGGCGCGCTTCTGGCCATCTTTGTTGTTGTTTTCCTTCTTTGCTTCTACAACGCCCACGCTCCATAAAGGGTATTTATCTCCTGTCTTCGTTTTTCTGTTTTGGTGTTTTTCCCAAAAGCGGCCGCGAAGGGTTCTTTCAAAAAAAGCGCTGCCATTAAAGACTGTCATGAAAGACTGCCCAAAGTTCTGCTGAAGAGATGGCTGACCTTAAAGATTGTCATCAAAGACTGCCCAAAGTTCTGCTGAGGTGATGGCTGTCCTTAAAGAGATGGCTGTCTTTAAAGATTGTCATCTAAGACTGCCCAGAGGTCTGCTGAAGTGATGGCTGTCTTTACAGATTGTCATCAAAGACTGCCCAGCGTTCTGCTGAAGTGATGGCTGTCTTCAAAGACTAGAGAAAAGACTGCAAATCCTCAAAGACAAGAGGCAAGGACCAGAGAAGAGACTGCAGAGAAATAGAAATACTGCTAATCAAAAATCTTTCTAAAAAGTCTTAATATATATTCCTTTTCTGTCTGGGAGCAGGGATCGCGCCTGTGGATTCGACAACCCTCTCGTCACTTCGGACGTGCAAAAATGTGGTGAGGCGGAAATTCTTCGGCTGACCCTGGCAGCTCAGCCCTCTCGTCACTTTGTGCGGGTCGTACGCGAAGAGCTGTGGTAAAGGGGGCATTTCTGGACCGGACTAGAACGGTGGACAGCTGTGCTGAAATGGATGAGGTAAGACGTGGTGTTTTTGTGGTGGTGTGGTTCTGTTTTTGTGGTTCTGTTTTTGTGGTGGTGTTTGTGTGGTGGTGTTTGTGTGGTGGTTTTGTGGTGGTGTTTTTGTGGTGTGCTTTTGTGGTGGTTTTGTGGTGGTGGTGGTGGTGTTTTTGTGGTGGTGTTCTGTTGTGTTGTGGTGGCGTTTTTGTGGTGGTGTTCTTGTGGTTTTGTTGGTGGTGGTGGTTGTGGTGGTGGTGGTGTTTTGTGTGGTGGTGTGGGATGAGCAGTGCTGGGGTGGTGTTTTCTGGTGGTGTGGTGGTGTTTTTTTGTGTTTTGTGGTGGTGGTGCGGTGGTGTTTTTGCGATGTGTTTGTGGTTGCCAAGCATCAACTCGAAGAGGTTTGAAAATTTCAGCCTTCAACCAGAAGCCTCTTTAGCTCAGTTGGTAGAGCATGCGCTTCGTAAGCGTATGGTCATAGGCTCGATCCCCATAGGAGGCTATGATGCTGTGCTCTACTTCCTTCTTCTCTGTTTCTCTTTTTTGGTTTTGTGGTGGTGTTTTTGGTGGTGGTGTGTGTGGTGTTATGGTGGTGGTGTGTGGTGTGGTTGTGTTTTTGCGCTGTGCGGCGCTTTTGTGTTAGGCGGTGCTTTTGTGATAGCAGGCGCGCATGGGTGGTGCTTTTTTTGTATGCTGTGGTGGTGTTTTTGTGGTGGTCGTATTTTCGGCGCCTGCGAAGTGCTCATGCCGACCATGAATAAGCAGCCATCTCGCAGGGCAGAAAGCCACAGAAGCTGAGAAGATCAGCATTGCCAGGCGTCTGTAGAGCTTTTCTATCTCCGTGCAGGGCACAGCTTGAAGCTGCACGCAGAGCGGGTCGCTCAAAGTTTACACTTTACCACAGTGCTGATCGTCTGACACGCATGACATGGCCAAAAGGGTTCGATCTTACACTTTGCCACAGTTTTGAGCATCTCACATGCACGTAGCGACACGGCTGCCAGAGCCAGCCGAGGAACTTGCACCTTCCCACAGTTTTGAGCGTCCGACACACACGGGGTTACAAAATGGTCGTTCGGCGAGCTCAAAGATTTGTACTTTCCCACAGTGCTGAGCGTCCGACACGCGCGACGTGACGAAAGGATGCTTGGCGGCGGGACCAGTTCGCACTTGACAACATTCAGTGTGCGACACGCACGACGTGACGAAAAGGATGCTTGGCGGCGGAACCAAGTCACACTTGACAACAGCTTTGAGTGTCCGACAGGCACGATGTGATGCCAGGCTGCACGGGGAGCTCAAACATTTTACACTTTACGACCGTTTCGAGCGCCCGGCACAGTTTTGAGCGTCCAACACGCACGAGGTGAGGAAGGAGTATGGGCGACATACAAAACTCGCACTTTACCACAATTTTGACCACCCAACACGCGAAGTGAGGCGCGATCCCTGCGCCCAGACAGAAAAAGAATATACGACTTTTTCAGAGGATTTTGATTAGCAGTCTTTCGCTGCAGTTTTTTGTGTAGTCTTTTCTCTCGTCGAAGATTTGCAGTCTTTTCTCTAGCCTTGGAAGACAGCCATCTATTCAGCAGAACTTTGATCTTTAAAGACAGCCAGAACTTTGGGCAGTCTTTGTTGACAGCCTTTAAAGACAGCCATCACTTCAACAGAACTTTGGGCAGTCTTTGATGACAACCTCTAAAGACAGCCATCACGTCAACAGAACTTTCGGCAGTCTTTCATAGCAACCTTTAAAGATAGCCATCACTTCAGCAGAACTTTAGGCAATGTTTGATGACAATGTTTAATGACAACGCTTTTCTCGAAAGAACCCTTCGCGGCCGCTTTCGGGCAAACGAATCCGAAGACGAAGTTACACTGCTCTGGAGTTTTGCGGGCCTTCTTTCGTTTAGAATTTGTTGGGAATAGCAGAGAATATCTCACTTTCCAACTGGGTGCATCTTTTTGTCTGTGCGGAGCTTGCGCGAAAAATGCAAGTGACATACATGCTCAGCCAAAACCTCTGCAAAAACCTGGCATATATAATACATACCATGATTATGTTATATAAAAATAAATATCTCATATATAAATATATAAGTATATCATATATTCTGATAGCCCACGCATGCATGGAAACACTTGCGCCGGCCTTGCGCCAGGCTGGCTTGTGTTTTGCGTGATTTCTTTGCGTGACGTTACATAACGACATTCAAAAAATAATATATTATACTTTGATAACCCACGATCAAACTTTGGAACGACTGTCAGATCTGCTTTGATATTTTGCCACCTTCCGTTGGGCGCTGTTACGCCCACGCAACTTCAACGACCTGCTAGACATTACGATTTCAAATCGGTCGTCGTTTTTGGGGCACCGGTAGCTGCAGTCACAACTTTAACTTCACGGGTTCTTTCTGGCCAAGCTTCAGAAATGTCTGTCCATCTGCATCAATGGTGTCACAAACTTGAAACCTCAGCAAATGTCTAGGCTTTATGGGTGGCCCCCTTGCAAAGGCGTTATGTACAGCTTACCTGCTGCCCACATAGCTGACCCCAGTTTTAGCTGGCACAAACTAAGACTGGCAACTTGTCGTGGCATTGTTGTCAAGCCAAACAAATTTGCCACCTTCTGATTGGAGAGGCATTGGCAATTTTTCTGGAAGGTTTTTGACGATTCCCATCCCTTGTAGCCGAGCAGCTGCTGGCCCTCTTCCAGGATCTTGCCGGATCGCAGGCTTTTCACCTGCAAATGAACCAACTTGCACAAGGTCGCGGTCTTTTTTGGCGAGGTTATTTACGAACAACTGCGTGCTTCAGATTCAAGCCAAACTCTGCTCGTTCTGTCTCTTTCTCCACATCTTCCCTTTCCCACTGGAGTCCAGCCTCTGGGGAGATCCGGACATTGATCTTCGTCAAAGCTTTGTAATAGACTACCGTGCTAGTGGGTCTTGGCGGTGCTGCATGACGTGAGACCACCGTGGCACTTTGGCGGTTGGGCCGCCATCTTTCGCTGCCCGGCTTGACCGAAGGTTGGACGAAGCACAGCGTAAAGAAGCTTGCCGCAAGGAGCAACACAGGGAGAAAGCTCCGAGAGCGCATTGTGTTGGAAATCCAATGATCTGAAGGTCGCAGTATGAAACCTTAAGTACCACTTGATTGGAAATGTCAAAACAGTGCTGTGCGATCATCTTATAGACACTTATCCAGGCTGCCAAGACATACCATTCTGGTGCAAGTGAATACCAAACTAAATGCAATCATTCTATTCTGGAGGCTCAAGTGCTCATTGTCGTGACCATTCGTGACTTAATCTTGAACCCAATGAATCTGGATGGCATATCGCCTATCGGTGCACACGGTCTGAAACAAAATCCCGTGCTTGAAGTCTTAAAAGCTGCGTGACGATGGTAGATCCACGAGCCGTATGAACACATCTGCTGATAGATTTCTTTAACTAGCCACGACGCATAGAAGTCACAGAAAAACAGGACACACACACACCACCTCAAGTCAATCTTGAGAGTCGTCCACACAGTTAGGTCTAGCCACAGTAACGTGGGAGTGTTCTGGTGTTTTCTTGTTCGGAGAAACCACGCCCGCACACAAAAGGAGACAACGGAACACACAATCATCCAATCCTGAATTGAAAAATCCAGGCAATTTGAAAATTCCATCCGAAGTAAATACTACTTAGTACTTGTAGGATGGCAATAAAACAGCCCCAAAGACCCTGAGCTTCCCTGGCTGTAATGGGCAAGCATCCTTGTCCGCCCCTGCATCCACACCTAAGGACGGGAGATAGCAAACCAGTTCTCTCAAGAGTTGTTGCAGCCCCAACAGAGCAAAATGCCACCGAAACAAGAGGTCCTGCTTTCAACCGCTGGCTTTCCAGACTTGCTTGCAAGGTGGCCGGCCGATCTTCTTCCAGTGCCTGATGGAGCAACTGAGAGACATCCATTTGAATCGGAAAATGTACTCATTAATCATGATAAAATGTACAGCTATGTAAACATGCGACATCTTGTTGGAAGGCACCTGGAAGTTCTTCAGCATAATAAGACTTCCCAAAAATGCTTCCAATCTTCAAAATACTAGGCACAAGCGTTTGTCGTTTCCATTGCGCCACCTCAAATATATCTGGTCCAAGGAGTTGTTGCACATGTTGTAAGAATTTGGATCTTGACTAAAAAGAAACCAAATTATTTCAGAAAGGGTAACTTCTGACATCTTTTGACCTTGCATCGAACCTCCCCTTTGCAAACTCACATCCAGCAGCCCGAAGGCAGGGTGACCTGGATCACCTCCTCTTGGTACTTGTTGTTTTCTCGCCAGCCTCGTTGTTGACCTCACGCACTCGCAGCTCTGCATCTATGAGTGGTCACAGAAATCTGTGCGACTCTGCTTGTTGATAGTGGTGCGTCTGTCAGCGCGCCCCCTTATTTGCATTTGTTTCGCATTCCATCTCATGGCCTAGAATTTTTGCGACCGGGACGATCTGAAATATAAATCTGTGCAACCCAGTGACACATAGTGCTGCCTTGTGCCTTGGCTGACATGGAACGTTTTGGAATCTGCAACTGCGCGAATACATCCGGATACACTGCCAAACCATGCACTTCACCTACTGAACAAATCAAATAGCAGCATGACACTAAAGTTCAATCCGTGATTTAAATTGGAGGGATCCCCTTGGCACTCAACAAACTTGTTAAAAGTTATGTAGTGGGATTAGATGCTCAGGGATGTCACACGTTCAAACATGCTGAAAGGTCCTGAGAATCCCCCACCATGCTGCCACCCAGACGTGTCGTGGGAGCGCCTCGTGTAGCCAACAAGCCCACGGCAGCTTCCTCCGACAAGCCATCCAGCCTGGCATCTGACAGTGATGTCGTCATCTTCTATTATTTCCTGTGGTTGCCATGGACTATGATGCCTATGATCACTAGGATGATCGTTAGTGACAGGGATGATGCTTCAATGTTACAAACATTTTGGACCCGACATTGAAGCGTCCATCCATCTGCACATGCAAACATGAAACATACATGGCATAGATACGCTACGTATATTCAAGACACCTGCAACAATAAGACTGATCATGAGGCACCATCAAAATCTACTACAACTGCCCAGTGTGAAACTGAGAGGATTTCGCTTTTGGAGGGGCCCCATCGGTTGTTTTGTTTTGCAGTGCTTCGCCATCTTGAGCCATTTTCGACCCATTTTTGCTGAATATTTCTTTGATGATCTTTGCTTATTTTGACCGTGGCTCATGTAGTGCAGAATGTTTCCGCAAACTCTTCCAGGAGAACAGAAAGAACACTCGATGTGACAAAGACACAGAATGCGGCCTGAGCTGATCCCCAATGCGCGCCAGAATACCAAAGAAGGGCCTTGCATGTTTGACGTAGTTGGATTGCTTTGGTTTAACAGCGGAGTACTCAGGTCCAGGTGTCTCCTGTTGTCTGGGAGAGGGTGAATGAAGTCTATGGTTTCTCAGAAGGCTATTGATGGTGTTTACGTCTAGGTCTATGAGTTGGATCTATAGTGGACTGAGGAGTGAATCAATTTTGAGTGCCAGGCCATCCAGACTCAATGATATCCTCATTGTCACGTTGCGTAACAAATAGCATGACTACCCAGTGGGGATAACATTGGGAGTTTCCGAATGTCATATCCCCATGATGTGCTTTGGCAATCTTTGGAGTATACATAGGGCACCCTACGCTGAAAACACTGCCATGATCAGAAGGCCCTCAATCTGTAGGTCAACAAATTGGCAAACAAAATTTGATAGAATTGCTTCAGCAAATTCACTGTTGGACCAAATGGCGATTGCTGGTTGCATGCCTTCAACTGGGCCTTCAACTGTACCCCAAATCAGGACCCGCACTGCAAAGCCCAGGCGAAGTTTGGCCAGGTCCAATAGGCCCCGGCCCCACTTCTTGATGGCCTGGTTCACCAGGATTCACTGCCAGTTTGAAAATGAAAGACTTCGGACTTCTGACAGTAGGAAAATCAATGAATCAGAGGAAATTTAGGAAACTCAAACCATGCGAGAATGATAGATCAAGAGGCGACTTGAACTTGGGAGTCTCCATGTTTGCAGAGTTGTCTTTCAGTGGTCACATGAGAAAAAAGCTTCTTTCGGTTGTTGCTCGGGGAAGTTTGAGGTGGTTTCAACTTCAAAAACCAAAGACAAAACCCAGGATAATTGCAGGAGCAAATAAATGCAAACAAAATGGCCGAACAGTGCTGAACATGTCCTCATGACTCATTGAATTGAAACAGGAACCCTTCATGAAGTGAACACGGTATCATTTGTGTGGTTTGGCTTGGCTCGCGAACCAATTCGTGTAGGCGAATGTTTGGGTCCTGGGTCGCATTGCAGTCGGTTCCATGGGCCAACTAGGCATACAAACGGTTTCACAACTTGTCCCAACCAACGTGAGGGTTCCTTGTTCCACCCTGAAAGTCTCAGATACAGATATTTCTTTTCAAGCCTCTTTTTGAATCAGGTGTTGTTCAACCCTTTTATTGGTTTCTCACCCAGATCAATCCCGGCAACGAATTCCCCAAGCACCTTCGTTGCACAAAGCAGGGACAATGACCTGTGCGGTGAAAATTCGTAGATTGACATCTTTCGCCGGGTTCCATGCCGCTATTGATTTGCCCAATCATGCCAACCATTGATAGCAAATGATAGCAAAACAAATGTGTGTGTAATACTGCACTTTGACTGATACTTGTAAATTAAATTTGAAGGGAGAGTTAGATATTAATCATCTGACCGTCCTGACCGTCTCAACTTGTCCATGTTTGGTCTTTTTAAGCATTCCATAAATCCCATCAAATCCCTCAACTCTCGACAATTCTCGAGCACCTGAACAGCATGAATCCCACAGGACACTGTGAGAAAAGCAGGCTGCAGTTGCCACACTCGCACTCGCCTTGGCACGTCCCACAACATTTCACTGGGTCGGCCGTGCCAACCGGACTTTCCTTTTCCTGTAAGAGTTGTGCCATGAAAAAACAAACATACACAAATGTTTGCCGAGCAGCTTCACAGAAAATTGAATCATATCGTCAACTTTACCACTTAAAAGAACTGATCGCAACCGATGTTCAAAGTGTTTGCAATAATTTGCTCTGTCTCCACTTCCTCTTCCAAAGTCAGGCCATGGCATCCTGTAGCATTCCACCACGCTGGACAGATTTCTTTCAGGGAATCTCCGCCCTGCCACGTCAAAAGGATAGAGAGCACCAGTACAGAATATATATTATACCATCAATAATAATATATACCTCATCCGCATTACATTCCAAATCATGCTAAAATTATAGATACCAATCTCATCCAATTTCATCCGGTTTCCATGGGTTGTCAACCAAGCAAGGCGTTTTTGCAATATCTCAACATACCGCTCACTCCTCCCTCAACCCAAGTTATGAAAGCATGTACCTTGTCACTCCACATAAATGCATCATCCAAGATCTTCGCATCCCACCTCGTAGGGGCCATCCACAAAGTCCCATGCCTGCATGGCGGATGAGGCAACGTGTGGGTGGACTAGGAATGGTTCAGTTCGATTTATTCATGTCTTAAAATTTGTGAAGTCGTTCTCATGAATTCTGCGTTGACTCAAGTTCCTCGAATGCCAAGCCTTTTGCTTGAGCGATGGCCAATCCACAAAATCCTGGAGGGTTCGCCATTCATTGAAGTCAGGATTCCTTCAGCATGTTAGCATGGTTCTTGGGATCACCTTTTGGGAAGGAATTTCAGTGGCCCAGCATCACAGCAAACTCCAATGCAAAATCTATCAACATGTCCTCCGGCACCACCCCAGTGCCGAGGGAAGGCCGATAACCTTGGTGCTGCGTCCATGGTGGCGCGGCAAAACACATCCAGGGAAGTAGCAAAGCAAAATCTCTCAAACAGGAAGGTCAAGTTAGAGATGCATCAAACAAAAATATGAACCAAGTAGCAGGAGTTTGGGAAGTGCAAGTTCCTCAGCGAAGGCAGGAATTTTCTTAGTAATGCATTTGGTCAGCCACCTACCCTAAAACATGTGAAACAGCTTGCTCAAATCTCGAAACAAATATACATATATAATATATATATATATATATACTATTGCATTAAGAGATTGCAAGGAATACGCACCCGTGTCAAGTGGTTCCAGTTTGTGATCTCACTGAAATGAAAACCCATTTAGTGTGACCAAACACTTGAGGAGAACAAACATAAAATGAATCTATGATACAGTATTTGATATATTTCGCAGATTCTGTCTTGTGGGAAATGACTTTTGGTAAGGGTAAACAGGTAAACAAGGTAAAAGGTTTGGGAGGCCGGGTGTTCACCGAGTAGATTGTAGATTGAAAGTAGTTTACAAGTTGAGATGGGTACCCCAAGTCCCCCAAACATCGGCCTTTGCTTTCCAAGATTCGATGGCTCAGTCACATCGCTGGTAAGTGCGGCATGGCTGTCAATGTCCCACATTCATCTGGAACTGGCTGAGTCAAGCCTTAATGCCTATATACTTAGAAAAGCAGCGCGTCTTTCCGACTTGTTCTTCGATTTGTCCTAAAAGTGAAATGAAAACTGTTTGTCAAGCAGCAAAAGTCTTGCAGTGGAGAAAGGCCAAGAAAAAATCATGATGGATGCAGGAAGAGTTGTTGCATTCTCTCCATTCAAGGTTATGGAGGCTGTACAACTAGACTCGAGGAATCGGGAAATCATTCGGGTCATGTCACCTTTGGGCATGTGCTGTTGGATTGGGTAAGTGTGGTTGGTGCTGGCAGCCACAGCCTTAGAGGTTGCCTCAGTTTATCTCAGACTTCAGCTCAAATGGCAGCAAACTTGGCGTTGTCAATCCAAAAGTCTGTGAACTGCATTGTCCTTTGACTTTAACAATGATTCATTAATATTCATTGCAAATCTAAAAGAACATATCCAAGAACAGCGATTCAAAGCTAAACCTGGCAACCACCTCCCAGGCGCCACCCCTACGGCCTTGATCATCTCACGTGTCTTGCCCGAACCGGTGGGATGATCCACCAACAAGCGGCCAATGGGACTCTTGGGATGCATCAAGAAACTCACTGCCTGCAACATGGAGAAACAGTAGAAAAAGAGGCATTGCACCAATGTCAAAATATAAAAACGCAACATACCACATTGAGAACATCTCAAGTGAGGACATAGAGAAAATGAATCAAACAGAACAAGTTGCCCCTCTCTGCGCAAACGTGCATGGCCAAGGAACAGTGCAAACTAGTCTCCCCCCTCATCGCATATTCAGGAACATATACTAATTTACTAAAGCACGTATATGAATGATGCAGGAAAGTAACCACTTCAAGTTTCCAACTTGAAGCCAACGTTGTCCAGTCTTAAGAATCCAGCCATGCCCGGTTCCGCTGTCGTTTCATGCATCCCAAGTTTTGTACAGGAAAAAACGGATTCAAAACCGTTGCTAGCTAATCCGGCATTCCCAAATCCAATGAAAGATACCATGTCAGGAAACCAGGAACACCCGACTACCGAGAGACCCTGAGATGACTATCTTCATGACATGTTTCCATATTATGTTTCCCACTTCCCATTGTCTCTGCTGGGTGACCTCCTGATGTGGCTGCAGCGGCGGGCAAGCTGCCTTTTCATCGAAGGTGACCTCCAAGTGTTTTCGTTAAAAACGGAAAAACTGCGTACATGTTGTCCTGAAGTTGGTTAGAATGGCATGGTATATTATATATCACACAATCTACCATGGGAAAGTATGATTTGACCCCTTTCTATCAAAATTGTAGTGAAATGTTGCGAATCAGTTGGTTAACCTTTGGCATCATCAAACCAGTGTTTCTTGCATAGTATTGGCACGTCGGGTGAAACATCCAATGCACCTGATAATCTTTTTAGCCCAGCTTACTCAGGCCATTTCTGAAATCCTTGATCCACATCTCAAATGGTAGCAGAAAGCGCTTGTGTAGTCACCTTCCATACCTGCCACAAACAAAAGCTGAAAGGCCTGTAGTTGTCCCTGTCCAACTTCTGATTTCATCATCACTGCTGTAGCTCGTCCTCAGTTTCACAATAACTCTGATCTGGATTTGTTTCCTGAAGAGCTTTCTGTCCCATGTGACGGAATCGATCACCTCAGACTTTCCTGTGGGACAAGACTTGTGTGTATAGTATACATGCGATACACTTTCCTGGGGCTTGGACGATTGAAGCCTTCAAAGCCTAGCTCGAGATGATGGAATGTCCGTTTCTCGACCAAGGGTTGGTGTCAGGGTGCGAATCGGCAGAGGTACATAAAGCCGCGCAAACTGCCAGGCCTAGTTCTATGATTCTATACTCTGCAATCTGTACGGTAGGCTCATCTTGCTTTGTGAATTCACCGCTGCCAGGGCAAGCAAAAAGATATGCTGAACCAAACAAACAAAGAAAACCTATGGCCAAAAGCCAAATAGCGGGGAAATGGGGTCAGCTCAACGATCCAAGCCCTAATGTTGCATCGAATCGCCAGCAATGATGCAAACTCGCTTGCTGTTGGTAAATGAATGGCCTATTATTTCATGATCTGTCATGATTATATATCTCATCATTGCATTGCTAGTATACTGCACTGTCGTTGTCATTTCATTGTTGTTTAGGGAAGCGCGCCGTTCCAAAAACTCGTATCATCACTGTATTATTCAAACGCCGAATGCGTCAACTCTGGTGCTAACCTGGCAGGACTTCAGGAGTCAGCTCTTCCCAGTGCTGCACAGGGTAACCATCCTGCTGTCCAAGCTGAAAACATGGGACACATGACCATGGCTGTTCTGCTATTTGCGAATTCACTGTGTAAAACCAAAACGCTACAAGGAAACATGGTCATCGCAGAGAGTATGAACGATGGACTCGATACATTTGGGGAGCAATCCAACCATGTTGGCTTGGGTAGTTTGGTATGCTTCTACCTCCGCGCACCCTGGTGCCTCCAAGGCTGTCTCATTCACCTCTCCCAAATCTGCCCAAACATCTGCACCTATGGTGTAGTAACATTGCCACGTGTACAGAGTGCTGGTCCAAGGTCCATGCGTACCAAACATTTGGCCCAGATCTATGATTCTTAGATCTTCTTTGCAAAACATCAGGGCCAGTACATCATGCCAGCATGAAGAACTGCATCAGTACCACAAGAACTCTCTCTTTGGCATGTTCAGCGCACTTAAAATCCAGTTGAATGAATCATTACCAAGCTCCACGCTGATGGCTTGTTCCTGGTGCTTCCGGTTGACTGCAAGGTCTGAGCAGTATCCATGGAACAACAAAATATAGATACAGTAGTCCTATGATATCCCATGTATAATGTACTATCTTGTGTCAGGGTGTCAGGTATCTTGCTTCTATCTTAGTTCCTATCCTTGTTTCGTAGCCTAAAACATCCAAAAACTCTAAAGCACCAACCGAGTCCGAAAGGATTGGAAAATGAGCGAAGGTCAATGAATGTCAATGATGTTGAATCTCTAGGGCTCATGCAGAGCCATCCTATTCCACCGTATCTCCCGCTAACAAACACTTTGAAAGCAAAACCGAACAATCAAATGTCAAAACACTACATTCCCAGCGACGACAAAGTGACAAGCTTGATTCAGCGTGAAATTGCAGACTTGTTGGGTATCGGAATAGCATGGAATAGCTCCCACTTCTAAGAGTCATTCAAACTGCCGCTGAACCCCTGTGCTATTTTTTTTGGTGAATGATGCCCCAAAACTTCCTGGTTGCATCTGGTTGCGTTCAGTCTCAGCCTCGTCCACGGATTCTTCACCAGAGAGCTCTTCCGAGTCCGAACCTCAGAGTGAAGTGGCCAGCGGGGAATTTCAAGCATGGCTTCGTTGTCTCAATGAATTTTCTGGGAAAAACAATCATAAACTGCATCTCAGTGCGGTAGGAAGGAAGCTGCGGATGCACCAACTGGCAAGGGATCTTCCAACAAGAATGCTGCTAGAGGATGCTACTGGATATCTCATCTACAATATTTGCAGCCGTCTTTACAGGCTATCTCATCTACAATATTTGCAGCCGTCTTTACAGGCCAATGAACACCACCAACACTTCAGTGGATCGCCCGTCTCCCGTCCCTCTGGCTTTCAAGGTATACAAACTCACTACTTCTTTAAAGCAGAATTTCTGGGATCCGATCTTTATCCAAAGGAGAAACATAGAAAAACAAATCTCAAAAATTTCTTACTTGTTCTTCTCGCTCTACAATTAGCATACTGCACAGCGCGCACCGTCTCAAAGTGGAACTCGTCTGCTCTGAGACTCCAATCACATACTTTACGCTCCCGCTCCCTATCGTTTCCTCGTCAATAGTGAATGTACTGTACAATACATTCCGTAGTACGAAACCTCTCCAAGGTCATTGCACCCCTCTTTGCCTTCCCTTGGCTGAGTTTCCATGGCCGAACAAAGCTCCTTCCAGCTCTTCCGCACCCACTGTCCTTCCAAGCCCATGAATGGAAACGACTGGTTCGAGGAGTGGTGGATCAAACACACACGCACACACACATGTATCATTGTTTTACGCTGGCAAAGCAGTTGAAGTGATATTGGAGATGATGAAGAATCAAAAGAAGAAGAAGAAAATGATGATGAAAATGATGATGAAAATAAAGAGGAGAGCAAAAACACATGTGAAACCATTTAGAAGTTCACAGGTGTCCTGAATATGGTTCAGAAGAATGATACAGTATCTATGCGTATTGAAAACTATACCCTGAACTCAAAGACCAGAAGCAGAATAGTCTTGTAACTATTGGTAAAACACTGGAAACATCTGGCCAAAAAAGCATTAAAATGTTGCTGTTGGACTCCCTTCTGCGCCAGAATAGGAATCATCATGAGTTACCATGCAATCCTACGGGAGTACCCATCGTGCAAGTCTCTGGCAAACAACATACAGGAGCTGGTGATAAAGAGAAAATCACATCAAGGAGTCGTACTGTGCCATTTTTGCGATGAAACTCATTTATAGCCACTCACAAGCATTGTAGAATCACCATGACTCACTGGGTACTAAAAACGATGAACAAGGTGCATGTTTCTTGCACTACGGTCTGATGATGAACCACACTTCCCTTCCATGCTCTGCAGCAATAGCTCCTCTTTCTTTTCAGATCCTGGAGAAAATGAAGCGTGATGAGGACTCAGTCACCGTCATATGTACAATCCATTCGCTTATATGCTACACAGGATGCTAGAGGTACAATATACTTCTTCTATTGCAGTTCAGTCACAGTCTCAGCAATTGAATGTATGCCCTGTGAGGTGAGAACGTGCTTGAAACCAAAGTAATTGAAAACAGATTTGAAAATGAACAATGATGATACAAACAAAGCAGCTTCCCGTGAGAAACTGTTCAAATTCCTCATGTGCTTGGAACATCCTTGAAGAGTGCCGTACAAATCCGTACAACAGACCTATGTCCCGTGACATGTTGGTCAAACTATTACCCTGCTGCCATGTGCTGTCAAGTTTGCCTGTAGGACCTCTAGCTTCTCGAGTTGAGCCGCATCTTGGCACTCCAACCAACTTCATGGTAAGTCCCACCGTTGGGAAAAAAAAACATGGTAGCATCCCTAATCTATAAAGCCAAAAGATGCCCAAACTGAACGACGGCAAATTCTCAAGAAAACTTTGTCTTGCTTTCTGTCCTTTTTGCTCTTGCTCTTTTTCAAATCCTGACAAAGCCCGATCCCCGGAGGCAACCATGTTCTTCTAATTCTTCTGCATCCAAAAGCGAATTTTCAATCACCTGTAGTCTGACCTGCTTACTTGCTATAGAATAAAACATCAAATAACCATTGCGTTTTAGCTTCTTGGCAGCGACCTTCTTTTCTTTCTTTACAAGAAAGTTTGTGAATGGGCAATGAATTCTGGCACGTGGTATCTGCAACCAAGGGAGTATTAAAAACATGGCTACAACTGGATCTTTCAAACAGTTCATTGACTCACGGAAGGTGGGGCGGCAACCACTGGGCCACTTCCCACTGCCTCCTTGCTTTTTCGCCTTGGTTGTGCGCAGGGCTCCAAATGTGTAGGAACATGCCTCTCCAACACAAACCCGTTACGAACATTGCAACGATAACCATGATGGCGATGACGGTGACAGTCTGTACCCGACATATGTGACATGAAATATCTGGTACAAGCTACGTTTGCTTGACTTCCTTGCTTATTTAACATGCCAATTCATTGCACCTGTTGAGGAATGCTCTAGAGCATTACTGCCCATCTGCAAGGGTCCCCCAACGGTCTCCCCCGCCGTGGCTTCGACGATGAGCTCTCACTGTCCGAACCTTGCAACGCAGGCATGAAGGGTGCCTTCCTCCTCCACCTCATCACATTGTCAAATAGTGTGCGCCTTTATACCTGGATCTATCACTTGTGTTGAGCGTTTCATTCATTCACTTTCTTGTCATCCTGATTGTGATCGCAAATCATAATCCTACCCTACACATGATGATCAACCTCTTCCTCGTCGTCGTTATCCTCGATCTCACCAATTCCTTCATCATCATGGACCATCCTTTCCTTTATCGCAATTTGAGGGGGAAAAGCAATGCCTTTACAATTGTGAGAGGGTCTGTGGGGCTGCAAATGCCACAACATCCAAATTCAAATGTATTATTATACAATATCTTAATATGTATTGAAAAGGTTGGAAACAAACGTTTGAAAGTGGTCGAACTTTCTCCTACGTGCGTGTGTTCTTGCACTTTTCAGATGATGGATTCTACAAATATTCCCCTGGAGATCAGGTCGCTGCTGCTGGAAGGAGCACCATCCCCACCACCCTGGCCACGGTGTTGGGCTTGGAAGTTGAACATGTGGACAGTACTGGTCTGTTCCAGGAATAATTTTGGGGTTGCGAACGGCTAGAAGACAACACACTTACCAACCATTCCTGTCATCAGAAGTGGTCCTCTCCTATCACGAATCTGCTGCCGCTTCTGACTGCCACGGCTTCTCAGTTGGTGGCTGTGTGACTGGGCTACATGGCACCCTTCTGTATTGAACTGGAACAGCTGATCTCAGAGTGCCACGTGCAACAAAGAATACGGTGCCATGGTAAGCCATCATCGAGATCTACATTTGTGGGGCAATACCAAAACCAAAGTTCGATCAAGCTGCGACCCCAATGCTGAGACAAAGATGCTGCAAGTGTAGGATGTGGATTTGCGTCCGAAGAAAACATCGCAGATGTTCAGCAGGCAAAGACCCCATGCTACTCCTCAATTAATCACTCTGAAGACAGCACGCGCGTAACCTATATACTTACTGAGCTATCAAAAAACTGCCCTGAACATGATCAAACATCAAACTACCCCTCCAAGTCCGACCTCCTCGAAGAATTGCAATACACGCAACTCCGCCTCCGAAAATGGAACCGAGGCAGCGGGAAGCGTATCTCAGAAAATTGGATCATAATGGAACATGAATTATGTGCATGCTGAGGATGGACGATTTATGTTTCCACAGCTGATGGTATGTGTGAATAAGCCGTCCTCTCACAAGACATTTTTGGGGATCTGCGATGGAACGCCAAACCCAAGCTACACCACCATTCCACCTCTGTAACTTCATCCAAAGAGAAGGTTCGGCCGGAGGACTGTGGCCTTTTGTCCCAAAGATCAGAAAAGGATTCTGCATTGGCTTGTTCTACTACATGTTACTAATTAACAATAATCAATTGATATTATATAATATGTTCTATTGGTTGCAAATCAAGGAAAGGGAAAACTTTGAAGGGCAACCAATAAACATATCTTTTTCTGTCTGTGCAATGACAGGGCCCGCATGAAACTGAGGCACCGGGCCGTCCCACAGTTTCATGCAACGAGTTGATGTAATGCTGCGCCTGCAAATGCGATGCAGAAGACATAAAAGATCATAAAAGGCCATAGACCTCTGGCACTAGTGAAATTTGTCATGTCCATATCTTCCCGTTTCTTTCCTTCGGTCTCTTTCAACCTCATCTTAATGTGTCTTCATCTTTTTCTGGTACAAAGCTACCTACCATGCACGGAAGTGGTGATTTTGAAAAGGAAACAACCCCACCAAAAAAACAATCCGTTTAACTCGCATCATGAATCATGCGTGTATCTTATCCAAGGCAGTGAATGCAGGCATGAGGACGTCAACACACACCAAACAGTCTCAGCTGTGTGTAGCCGCTGCATTCCCTTAAGGTGTTGTAAACTCCTTTTGTGGGGGATGGTCGCCATACCAAACCATTCCAAAAAGTTCCAACGCAAGTGGGCAAGTTCAAATCAAAACACTTGCATGAGTCTGAGCTGCCCCCCCCCTCCCACACACTTTTCTCGTCTTTTTCTTGCAATCTTGAGTTTGCAATACTTCGGTCAGCTGCGCCAATCTGGCTGCTTAGACAGGTATTGAGCTTCTTTGCCCAACATGCCCAAGCTCACGCCTAGTTGGCTTTTCAAAGGACGGGCGTAACAATCTGGCTGCTTAGACAGGTACTGAGCTTCTTTGCCCAGCAAGCTCAAGCTCACGCCTAGTTGTCTTTTCACAAAAAACAGGCGCGTCTGTCTCTTTATGGCTGAGTCCCAAATATTAGAGGCCGAGAACTTCCTTTGAGATCGGGTAAGTGTAATATGCAGGTATCACACGCCAACATGTCAACATGTTTCCAACATACTCAAGTGCAAATCTATGTGCAATTTCAAAGGTGTGGATATAAGAAGCTATTTAGTTAGAAACGGTTCCCGGCGATGTCCATTTCCTACATCTACTCTGTCTGAACCTTTGAACAGAAAAACGCAAACCAATGCATTCATCATTCAATACAATATATCAATACAACACAAGTTTTTGGAGTCAACATTTCGTTTTGATCAAATGACCAAAGCAAATAGAGCGAAGCATGGACTACCGAGTACCAGAGTCAGACGCGATGCAGTGGGCTGATGCCCGCATCCATGCCACATCATGCCACGATAAAGGATGAAAAGCAGTGGGCTCATGCCCGCATCCATCCCACATTATGCCACGGAAAACGGAAAAAGGATAAAAAGGTTTAACGACTACCAGCGAGACTTGCTTTTAGAAAGATGACATCTCAGGTTCCAGGCTCAACACATAAATCCAGCAAGTCTTGCTATCAGAAAAAGACAAAACATCATGTTCCAGGCTCAACACAGAAATCATAGGAAACTTTGCTTTGAGATGTCGTTGCTAGTCTTGCTTAGGGCATGCCGCGCGTTGGCGTTGCGCTTGGCGTTGCGCTTTTCGAGGGGATGGAGGAAACCAAATGCCCAAGTGCTCTTCAAGAGTCTTGTTTTTCGGTGCCTTTTGATACCCTGTGGGAATCTCAGCAACTTGCTGCATGGTTGGCCCCTTACCTTGGTCAAGGGCATGTGCGGTGAGGTCACTGAATATGAGAAAACAGTCCCACCTGGTTTCCTGACTAAAGATCCTAAATGACCCCTTACTGCCTTTAACAGTTAAATGCAATGATCAATGAGACATTACATACATTCCAGTGATATTTGATAGGCTACCTCATTTCGAAAATAATATGGAAAACATGTACAAATTAGCTATCAAACGCCCAGATTCCTTTGTCTGCGCCATGTTTATGGTCGGGTGGAGGACAGTCTAGGTCGACCTGCTTGTTGAATCCAGGGATGACCTCCGGCAGTTTCCAGAAATGGATAGAACTGGCCCATAGTAACTGCTGAAAGTGCGGGCGCCGGAAGCACAAGGTTTATATATGGAGACTGATTCAACTGCCACAGTGTGGATGAAGTTCCCATGTAATCCACGTTGACCATCGTTGAAACGTTGAACTGAACCGTATCTTTAAATAAATCTTAATATGATTTAAAATTTTGCACTAATGTTTAAATATAATTTCTGACGTTTCTTTTCGGAGCAACATGCAAAAAGTAAAGGAACGAATCACGCCTGATGTCCGACAATGACATGCGAACATCCATCGTCTTGCAATTCTGGGACCTGGCGCAGTCTCGGTCTCTTTGTTGTTGTTGTTGTTGTTGTTGNAGCTTCGCCCACTGTAAACGCTGCGAAATGGACATTTGCCTGCACGCCTGCCACGTAAATTGCCAAGTGGGGGTTGGGGTCGGGTGTAATGACGTCGTTGAACGTGCACGCATGGTTGATGCTACGTATCATCTGGCGTTTTGGGTTGGGGTTGGGGTGGGGTGTAATGACATCGTTGAACGTGCAGGCATGGTTGATGCCACGTAACATCTAGGTTGGGGTTGGGGTTGTGTGTAATGACATCGTTGAATGTGCACGCATGGGTGATGCTACGCAACATCTGGGGTTGGATGCATGCTGGATGCTCTGCAAGTGTCTTCTGTGTCTTTATTTGGACGCATGGTCGATGCTACGCAAGAGTCTTCTGTGTCTTTATTTGGACACATGCTGGATGCTACGCAAGTGTCTTCTGTGCCGTTACTGGGGCACATGCTGGATGCTATGCAAGTGTCTTCTGTGTCTTCTGTGCTTCGCAAGTGTGTAAAGACCAGGTTTGCTGACACGCATGCAAAGCAGCATGGCAACGTACAGAGCAGCTCGAGTCAATGCGCTTGGTCACAGTCCAGCCAATTTCTTCAAATGTCAATCTGGATTTACGCATGAACACACTGCACAGGTTTAAAGAAAAAGCATGACGAGCTCTGAAAACGTTCCAAACGTGTGGCGAAATGACCATTCATTCAAGTACAAAAATCACATTTTTACTCTACCCCCAGTGCACAAGCACGAAACTATGGAAAAAATGCATGGTTCTCATCAAAAATTTGATAAAATGGACATGGATTTTATGGTGTCAGCAAGTGCGCATATTTTGTTGGAATTTGCAATGTTTTTACACATTTCACTCTTCACTGACTTACCTGTCCGTGTCGTTACATACGACTGGACCGTCGTTATTGTTTGTTGGTTGTTGGTCGTTCGTTGTTTGTTTATTTGTTTGTTTGCTTGCTGGTTGGTTGGTTGGTGGGTCGGTTGGTCGGTCCGTCGGTTGTCGTCGTCTATTTTGCGTGTTTTGTTGCATTCATGTCCATCTCTGTTTTGGGTTTCCGGGTGACTCCAAGTCCATCTTCAGCTTGTTGTTTTCCTGGTGGCAGCTTGCTGCGCATTGCTTTTACTTTAAGTTCCTTTCATAAATAAGTCAGAGCAGCAAGCCTTCACACATCCCCATCTCCTGCTCATTGATGGGATGAATTGGAAAAACTGGAGACACTGGATTGTTCTGAGACAGTATAGTCAAGTCATGCTGCATTCTGATGACATCTGATGACTATCAACCGATGTAGTTCAAACTCTTCGACGGGAATTTTAGCCGCCAATCCATGCCAAGGCCACCATTTGGGGTGTCGACATGTGACCTGACGCTGACAATCGCTGTTGTAGAGCACAAACAACGTCTTCCACCGGGATGCTATCTGTGGCGGTATGAACCAGCTGCCACTGCGAAGTGTTCGAGAGAGGCACACTCGTCACCAAGATGTACGAGGTGAACGGGACCTTCCCTGAACCTTGAAACACTTGCCAATAGCTGGAATCAGAGCTGCACCCTCCACTGGCACTCATCTGGGGCTGGAACATCATCTACAAGAGACAGTCACAGTCGCAAACGTGTCACCGGAGCATCCGAAGAAAACTGAGCCAAACTGGTGACACGGAAACCTGGATCCAAGTGAAAGCTACTGACAATTCACTGCTAGACTTGCACAACAAAGAACCGACTCACCTTTTGGATGGCTCACGCTCAGAAAATGTTGTTTCTTTTTCTCAAGCAACTTCAGGAATCAAATCCCAGTCCCACGACAAATAATGTCCTCTTCAGAGTATTCAATTTTCCAACCCCAACGTGCAAGCCAATCAGAATTGCTTACAATCCGAAGACCCTCCTAGCAGTATCTAGCAGCAGGGCATATGTATGTAAGACGCATGGCATTTAGGTTACATCCCGCAACCAAAGCAACCGAGAACACTTAACATCACTTCGCCTTATTCAGATCGCTGCACTTCTGCAGGACTTGATGCCTCAATCAGCAAAGAACAGCTGATGCAACACAAATTAAATCATTTCCATAGCGTGATTGCAAGCAAGACATTCACACAATCTCGCTCAGCTATGCGATGGATTTGCTATGACAAGACTCCGTCATATTAAATCAAATTAACGATTCCTTCAAATTGCACATGGATGGACTTGATCCCAGACTCAGTACACGACACTATGTAGTCTGCATTTGATTCTTCCTTGTGTGCGGCTATTGTACCTCAGAGCATCCAGCGAAGACAGCAAAGAGCAATCTGGAGGCCGAGTTGATATGCAAAAGTACATTACACAAAAGCTGCTTGCAGGGTTGGCTTTGTCTACTTTGCTTCCAAGCACTTGTGGAACTAGTTACTAGTTCATTTGATTTCATGTTTATGGATGGAACAGGAACTCTGTGCAATCCGTCCTTTTCATTTTTGCAGTCTGCTGATCTGATCCCAAAACAATCTGGAGCAAATCAACTGCTGGATGCTCCACAGACTTCGATTAGCTCAGCTGAAGGGCAAACCTGCAATGTTTGGCAATTGGGCCGTTCGCAGGAATCACCGTTTTCAACTTGTTAAAACTCCGCACGCCACGTCATCAAATCTCTCAAAATCTTGTAAGGCAATAGGCATGGCCACAGCAATTGTTTGGCATTGCGAATTCGACAAATTCAACCATGGAACAGGTTCATACTTGAAGACCTCCTGTACAAACAACATCTTTTTTGCCACATCGGACCCCAAGAGCAAAACCACCCTTCGTCGCTGGTGCCCCGGCAGCCTTTGTGAACTCATTTTGAGAGGTTGAAGCTGAACGTGGTGATCGAGTGAGGGATTATGGCACATCTAGCCACCTTTCCTTCCACCACCAAACACATGTCCTCAAGGTGCCAAAGGGTGTCCAGTTACAGGAATTGACAATCAATGACATGCATTCACCATGCTGGATCAAGATGTCTTGAACACCATGAATACATGTCGGTCATTCATGTTTCGGAATTCTTCTACATATATATCAAAGAGTTTTTGCAGAATTGTGGCTGAAGAGGGTCCAGTTTCTGGAATAGAACACCTGAAATGAATTTGGAGGAACCTATTTCGGGTGGGAAACATGTCATTATGATGTAACCGCTGAGTGTTGCTTGCGATAATGATTCATCTGAGGGCCAGCTAGTCAATTCCACCTTGCTTTTCATCAATCTTATCGTCTTTCAGCCATGATTTGACTCTGATTTGGCCGTTATCTTTCATTTAACTAGGACTGAACCCGCACCATCATCTAGTCGGTCCCGGTGGTGCTTGGTCTGATTCAGGACCACCGCCACTAGGGTGCCGTTGGGGTTCAAGAAGGCTGTGGCCTAGCGCAAGTCACCATCAAAGCATCCCAAATTCTCTGGTCACCCGCGAATTTATGGACCATTTATCCTATGTATTTTTGGCATCTAAATTCAAAAGAAAAAGCTCCAAGCAGGCTCCTCTGACGGCAAGCACTGGCCTCAAAGCAGTCTCGGTTGGTGGCACAAAGGACTCGATGTGCCCCTGGCTGGATATGCCTCACAAGGAAAGCGACATTCCCGTGAGTCGCCTGCAATGTCTTTAGAAGAGTGGGGCAGGCACACATAGTATATAGACGTACTGTATGTAGAGTATAGCAATTGCGGAATCAAAGATGTAAAACTAAATAGGTGACATTTAAAATGCATGCTGCAAAAATCCTTCCTCTGGCCCTGGATACGCTGAAACTTCTAGGCAACTTCAATGACTTTGCATTGGAGTATTGTGAGCCAAATATCATCAAGGAAGTGACTACGGGACATAGGTCTGTGACATCCACTCTTCTGCATAGCAGTCCTGGATACTTGTACATGTAAAACAAGAGTTCAAACTGGTCGAGGTGTAATGAGGTGCAAAGATTTCCAGATTTTGAAAGACACTGGACTCAAAAATCTCACTTCAAAACAAGGCTCATGCAGCTTGTTTGAGCTTGAACAAATCAATCCCAACAAATCAAGGCCGTTCATCATTTGACGACTGAGAGATAGGGAAAGACCCAAAAAGCATAAACAAGCGGTCTTTTTGCGCAATTCATGCAGTAGACATGTCCTTCACAACAACAAGAAGAAAGAAACAAGGGAAAACCCGGACTTTGCATGACTATTCAAGTGACTTCTGTCCTGCTTCGGATCAAACAAATTGACAAGACCTTACAGTGCAAGCTTCCACGACTTGTCCACCCCAACACTCCTAAGTCTGCAATGCTGCTGTCAATTTCTCACTCTGTACTTCATTCTGTACTGGGTTTGAGATTTTGAGATAGGTGTGAGAATCTCACGACTAGGACTCGTGTCTGGTTCCCATACAAATGGGGCCAAGTTTTTTCAAGAGATCTACAGATCTGCACAATGAGTCCAGATAGTACAAAAGTGAAGATATGTAACCATGGCCAATGATGCCATATTTAAAATCAAAGATGTTGCAGGACTGCAACAGAATGATACGTCAAGCAATCTGCTCATCACTGTGTGTGTGGCTTTGCAAAATGCGCTTGATGCAAGTTGGACATCACCACGATGCGTGGCATCTCCGAAACGGCTTGGCGCAGTTCAATGCTTTTCCAAATGCCCACATCAAAGACGTTGATGGTCTCAGCTGGTTTTTCACCAGTGGCCTCGCGGAACCAATATGCACGTTGATTGGGGAAATAGGCGACGTCCCCCGCATGCAAGGTCTCATTGGCGAACTCCAAGTGAGACTCGTTGCCCAAAATGCCACCCTGACAAGCCAGGTACAAATAGGTACAAATGGCAGGGGCATGACTGCGGTTTTTATTGCTGCAATAGAAACTATAATAAACACTGAAAAACAATCTATGAAAACCGCAAAGATACAAGTAGATCCGTCGCAATGTATTGAAAAATATATTATAAATGTTTAGGTTTAGAAACCTTGAGATGTGATGATCGCCCATTCTATTTTGATTCTTTACAATGATATCCATCCTTATACCGGTGTCAAACCAATTACTGCATTCCAAGAGCAAAAACGGGTATTGCAAACAAGAGTCAGGGTCACTGTTTTTTTAATCTTATTAGCATCGGCTCCAACCTCCAGCGACACTGTGACTGTCCCGGCCACTACCATCATCAAGCTATCCTAGGCTGCGAAGTTTCTGGCTCACAACACACACAGGGGATTGCTCCTGCAGTTCAGAAGTGTTCAAGACATTCTGTGATCTCCTTTTACTGATGATCAACCGGGAAATACATCTTGTGCTCATACCTAGATTATGAATGAGTAAAATTCCGGAATGTGATGTATACAATCTGTCCTGTACTAGTCTCATGGGCTTTGATCACTGCTCATTCATCAATTCCCAGGTGGCATGAACCAAGTTGAGATTCGACACGAAGCTTCCAACACGTAGTGCCCTGTGGCAATACTGCAGTCTCTTTCGACCAAATCGCCCAAGGAAACAAACAACCATATATTATCAACGCCATCCTAATGAAACGAAATGGTCATTGAGTGTGGACTGTGAACTTTGATGCATCTCCTCAAAAACGCCATAAACGATCAATGATTCCTCCTACGTCTGTCTCACATGACGAAGTCTCTGCCGTTGTCCAAACAACTGGGCGAACTGCGCCAGGGGCCAGCTCTGTTCGTTCTTGTGACCTGAATTTACGGCATCTTGAACTTGGAGAAAGTCCCCAACTCGACTGTAGACTCTTTTGAAACTTTTTGTATCCCTTCTATTGTGAGACTTGAACTTCAGTCTCAAAAATATTCCTACTTCAAACAACGGTTTCACCAAAAACCAACAGTCAGCTGGCTGCATCATCCTATAAATTTGAGCCAAGCGACATGGTTCGGGAAAAGGGAAACTGATCAGTTCGGATGCGGTACCTTGATCCGTGTCAAGCTGCTGCGAAGGAGAATATTGACCCAAACAGCAAGGTCTTTCGGACATTCCATGTTTCGTTCCTGTTGGTACCCATTCTTTTGTCCCAACTCTGTGGGTGTTCCGGGAGGATCAAAGGTTTTGAGGCGTGAATACTGCGCCCCGACTCCGGTGCAAATCAGACTCGCTCTTTAAAATAATGCCCAGCATCTTTTAAATGTTAAATAAATGACATGCCAATCAGCTTCCCAAAGGAATGAAGTAATTTATAGATGTACATCCGTGACTGGACAATTACTTCTGTATATAAATCCAGTTTTCTTATTGCAAATGTTTGAACTCTTTACACGACATCCTATCAACCCACCTCACCAAGTGACAAGGTCACACCCTCTGTGGCGGGAAGCACCACCCGTTGCTCCACGATGGACTGGACCGCCGCAGGTGCTCCCACTGTCTCCTGCACTGGAGGACATTCAGGATCGCACTCACCCGGCGCAACAGCCGTCACCTGGCACAGAAGCAATGCGATACCAAAAAAGATCCCTCATACCCATCTCTCGATGATGATTTCAGGGGAAAGAGAATAGAGCCAGAAGTCACGCCATGTCACACCATATCGAAACTTTGTAATTGTCACAGTCCAATAATAATAGACACCATGACCATACAAATTCCTCCAACAACAGCAGGGGTTTGCGGTACTGCCGGACTTCGATTGAATGAAATGGAAGGTATATTACGTATCGACGTATATAGTATATATATAGTATATATATTTTTGATTATGATTTGTGCTCATTGTCATAATAAATCAGAAGAGGCAAACATCGTCTCATTTCTTCTTGAAGCTGAACATTGAAGAACCACCACAATAAAGTTTATCCAACATGACCATTTATCATCATTTATCATTTGCTGTATTGAGCAAAGTGGCAATCGGAGCTGTCATGTTTTTGTTGCTATAGTGAATCGAGTGCTTTGCTCTGCCTCGGCACTTCAGCGTGAGTCAGCGTACATGATGGATCACGACAGCGTTTGCTAGTTTTGCTGTCAATGGCGATTCCAATTGCCAGAAAGGGATTGAAGGGCTGCAACTACACTGACTTGGTCGGTCTGATTGGTATCAGCATCGGTAACTCGGATGTGATTAAAGAATTCAGAAATTGCAAAAGCGAGCAAGGCTGACAAAGCAAAAACAATCATTCTGCATCATTCTGGAAGCAAGGAATGCCAACAGAAGTATCAAAACTATAGGCTTTGCATGGCCACTCAAAAATGCCCGCATGACTGCCAGCATTATATGGGTCATAGTTTGAACTCACATTGTTTGGCTAAGGGATGATCACACCATGATTAAGACGAATCATCTCATGGACAGTACATCCAATCCAAGAAACACCATGTCGCAAAATGTTTGATACACGTTTTTTTTTCCGGCAAAAAAGGTAACAAAGGTTACAAAAAAAAACACATTTCAGGAAAAGAATGTACAAAGCAAACATGCAAAACAATATATTATACTTAAAAATCATGTTATGTGGCTAAACTGAATTTCTGGCACAATTCCCGAAATTAGCGGTACAAAAAAATCGCTGAGCCGCAAAAGGCTCTATAGAAGGATGATGACAGTTGAACAACTCCCCAGATCACTGAATATGAAAAAAGACTATATACATTCCGGGCAAAAAAGGCACAAGTTGGCAAAACCATGCAAAATCTGCTTTTTCCCTTCGTGCCATTTTTTGCATACTTTGGAGTTACATGGAGTTACTAAAATGCAATCTACTCTATAATTAAGGACTTCATCTTAGGAACGGAGAACAATCCGACACACAAGGAGTTTCTGCCCTGTCACATACATTGCATAGTTTTGCAATATCCTTGTATATATATATATATACAAATATGAAGATTCAATGTTAATGATTCAATTAATACTGTACCTTTGACATTGTTGGCATCGCTCGGTTTCTGTGAAAAGTGTGCCGAAGTTATGTCAAGTTGCCAAAAGCTGGTCTAGAAGAGTCATAGATTTCCTGCAGTTTGGACTTCACTGCACATTCGCCCGGGAATTGGGAAAAATGATTATCCAAAAACTTAACCCTTCCTCATTTTAGGTACGAGTATTTCACAAAAAGGGAAGACCATGACTTCACAATCCCTCCTAGAAGGTCCTGAAGGGTTCATAGATGTTCATAGAGATGTTAGTAGAAAACAGTTCATGAATTTCCTGCTGGAGCCATTGAAATGCTGATCTTCAGTGGCTCTTTGTGTCCAAATCCCCCGAGAAAAAAATTGAACTTGTTTACTTGTTTGGGAAATCATCAAACTGCACGCCAAGAAAGCGAAAAACGTCGCAAAAACGTCAAACCACTGAGGTTCTTGACAAGTGAGGTTGGGGATCTTGTAATACAAGATTCTGGAGCTCAAAAAGAATCAAGAAGCTATACCAAGCATCACCAAGCGTCTAGGGACAAATCAAGCGCGGATGCGGAAACATCGTTGTCAGCCTGTTGAGATGTTGAAATCAAAGGGAGCACAGGAGTCGGGCAACAAAATCAAGAATACCATGCAACCAAGAAATTCACACAACGGTCGCAAATACCATCAGATGAATCACTGCAACGCACAAACAAAACGTCAATATTGCAATATGGTGCAACCTACGTTGCTGCTTTCCCCCCTTGCAACGCCGGGAAATGACACACGCTGACCTGAGCCAAAGTGGTGTCCAAATTGTGGCCATTGGGCTCAGCAGCTTGAGGTGAAGCAAAAATGATTGTGAATTCCTCAGCAAATGGGAAGGGGTGTTTTTTAGAGGAGTCAAAATGCTGTGTTGACTTAAAGACCAATTTCTCAAAGTTAAAAAATAACTTTCCATGTTGATGCAAAACCGTTTTTTTTCAGGTTGAATTGATGAGACATCACCGGACATCACATGACATCAACAAGCAAGTTGCAGTTCCAGCAGTTCCAGTTGACTTTTCGACTCAAACTGCCAGGACTTCAACATACAGTAGCTGTAACTACTCCAATATACTCCAATCATCAATGAAAATCAGGTCCAGCTTCACAGCCACCCTCTTCCTCTGGCGTCAGACCTCAGGGGCGGCCAGCCAACAAGGACACGACTGGCAGCATGGTGTATGTGCAGCTGGAAAACACAACAGGCCATGTAGCCAGCCCGAAGGAAAGTACCAAACACCACGAGGCATCAAAACCTCAAGGGATACATGGTCGACCATTCAAGGAAAACATAATCTTTCCGAAGTGTGGAGTCATTGTGATAATAATCATCACTATCACGGCGATCGTCATCTATCATCTATCATCTATCATCATCATAATCAACCATCATAAACAGCCAGCGCCAGCAGCACCACCAGCACTGGCGCCGCCACTACAAATCCCTGTGGACGCTGGGGCACGTTGGTGGAGCTCGGCCATGGTAAGCCATCAGGGCTCGCGACAAAAGTCATCAATCGGCCCTTGCTAACCTGTTGCCAGTTTGAAAGGCCATGAGTTGAGGGATCCCAAGCCGACACCAGAGATAATTTATGTACACAGTGTACACAGGCAAACTACATCTCATGGCATCCAAGGGCACACATATTTGCAACCATCATCCAAAACGGATTCATATGGATTCATTCATGATACATATGGATTCATATGGATTCATTTGCAACCATCTTGCTGTCCCAGCACCCTTAGCTCCACTATGTACAGTAATTTGCTTATCTGAACTCTTGCGTCGCCAAACTTAAATTCAGGGAAACAAGCCGTTGCAAACTCGCTTTCAGAGTTCCATTTGCCAAGCGGCAAAGCCCCATTCATCAGCTTGGGTATGCCAGTGAATCATACGGGTAGCACCCTTGCACATGTTTGTAAAGTGCGCTGCAGTCATCTGTGCTTGACCATGTGCCCATGCACAAGGATTGTTGAATCGAACTGAGGCGCCACCGAGCTTTGGACAAATCTTAGGAAAGTAGTCCTTGGAAAAAAAGGAATTACCAGCTTGACACAACGACCTCCCGGGGTCTTGAGGCACAGTCTTCAACAGGTAGTATCTCTTCAAACCGTTCCGAGTCATACTACTGTAAGCGTTCGCGATGAGTACAAGGCCTCTTCAATCTGAGGGGTCTTTTTGAAAAGTCTCTGCGCCATCACATGTTTTGATATGTTTTGTCACGTTTGGCGAAAACTTGAAACATCTTGAAGCCAATGCTTGCTGAATTCCAAGCAAACCAATAAACGGATCGAGTAAGCTTGTAGAACGCTATCTGTGCATGTCCACTTCAGGTCATTCCCCTCCATCACTGGACCACACCTGCCACTGACCCGATTTTCAGCGAGAGGCATTGGGTTCCACCTTCGACATGCGATAGACATACGTGGCAGGTCCCACTTGTCCACAATCCCCAGGCCTCCAATCCACATGAGATACTGTGCATCTGGAAGGAAACGTGAAAGGTCTGATGTATATGTATGATGAAGTATAGTCACCAATTTACCAATCAAATGCTTTGCTTTGGCTCTAGGGATCTTTAATACATCTTATTCTATCTCTCAGGCATAGAAATTCTTAACCGTTGTGTCTTGTGACACATCATTTCAATGGCATTATTGGACTAAATGGTACATACACACGTAATAACACGCCACTACACAAAATTGCACCAGGTTTAACTATATCAGAACATAACACTGATAAAGTCTATCAGTCGGAATATACAAACAAACACACCAAATATGCTTACGTCATGCTAAACGTTGTTAAATCATGATATTGTATGATAGATTCGATGTATATTCGCAAGATGCACATTCAATCCTGTTCAAACATTCCAAAACCTTCTCTGCTCATCTGCTCATCTCGGCCTTTGGATAGGCACATCCGTCGTGCCCGGTGGCAAAAATTGCGCTGCAGCGCTCACCGTCGCAACCACCAGGCACAAAGTGATGGCGGCCGCCATGGCCGCCAAGGCCGCGGCTCAAGGGCGACGGTTCGAAGCTCAAAAACTGCATCCCCATCACGGGATTGACAAATTGATCGAGGAGACCACAACTTTCATGTACTTGATTGTACTTAAAGCATGTACTAGCAACCTTTGTGGAGCAATCCTCGTGAGCGTAGAAACTTGTGTGCTACTCTGCTTGCTTGATTCATTTCTTTCACGCTCCACTGACAGGAACATGACACTCTGAGAAACAGATTCCACTTCCACCTTGCCTGGAGAAGTGGCCAAAGGCATAGTAAGAAGGGTTGAAAATCACATGATCCTGTCAATGACTTCGGTGAGCATCTGTGCGAAGGTATCGGTGCGTTTGTCAATGGAGTTGATGCAAACATGGTGCATGCTGTGTCAACGTGAAGTGGATTCTTTTAGAATCTGATACCTCACTTACACTTGATGCCATGTTATCTGCAGGCACAACCCTTTCTGCGATTTTCAAACGTGAGATAGCTTGAGTATTGCTATCTCGAATGGACATTCATCTCTGGCCGCCAAAGCTTGCCGACTCCTTCTCAATGTCTGCCAAGACAGGGGCAGAGCACACATTCCCCACGTGATTCGGACCGCCATCTTTGTTCAACAAAAAGTTCCAGTCCTTAGCAGGTGAAAAACACATACTAATAATAACAGATCAGACTACTCGTGTCTGCAAGAAAATTGTCTTCCAAGCTTGCTGTTGTGATTTCAAGACATTCAGAGCCATTAAGGACTTTCAAGGATTGTAGGTGCCACATACCGTGTGCAATATGCGCAAATTCATGCAATAGTAAGCGAAGGTGAACAGTAAAAATCACGGACCGTCAAGACAGTGGAAAGCAGCCTCCAAAATACTTCAGTAATCCTTCATAGCAGTACACATCATTGCATGATGGGCGTTTGGCTTCCTTGTCTTGACTCTGTTTCTTTCATTTGACCTTTGACCTTCCTCTCTCCTACCATGTCAGGGCACGATCCATGCTTCACACCAGTTGTTGAAGTCTCTGATGATACCTTGGCTTCATCTCATCCCCGACTTTCTCTCCATGCACTCACTGCCCAAAATCAGTCTGAAATCTCATCAGAATTGGCATTACAGCCCTTCTGATACAAAAAAAATTAACTACAAGAACACACGGAGTATTAAAAAGTCAAGAAACTTTCGGCATACCGCTCAGCCAATGACCAATCACCCAAATGAGCACCACACTCTTGACCTTGGAAAGGAAAACCCACTGAACAGCTGATGTCTGAAATCGTCCTCTTCTTCTAAACTGTTAATGATGTTTAGCTTCTTTGTCAAAATTATATGATCGTCTGGTGTTTGCTCCACATAGTACTATTATGTACTATTATTATCTATTATTTACTATCATTGTCATACTTATACAGTTATAGACTCATGGTAAACAAAAGGCCAAGTCCAAAGGCCAAGTGGCATGTCTCTGTAACCATGAGATGCTTCCTCAGTGTGGCTCAAATGGGGCTAGACTGGAACCAAACTCTCAAGGAAAAAATACTTTATATACAAGCTCATAAATTACAGCTATAGAGAAAGCATGGCCTGTTTGTGTTTTGTTTATCTACAGTATGTAAATGCATGTAATCTTTTTCCGGCACTTGAATGCCAAGTTGACTAAGCTGCAATCTGGATGACGGTGGACATACTTACTAAGAATTCACCGCTTGGCATGCCCCAATGAAAGGTAAGTCTCGTGATGAATCTGTGGGCTACCACAAGAAACAACGAAACACGGTGAAGAACAATGAGCCACTCATGACCGACATAGTCGCTGAGCGACTCGGGCCGCAGCTCGTGAGTCTTTCGCACATTGTCGAAACAGGATTGACCACCACCATCCGCCCACCACTCATATCTCGCATCACCATACCTGTGTTTAGAAACTGTAAATTTGCATGGATGGCTGCTGGTTTGTTTTGGGAAACTTCTAACTTGCGATGGAACGCGAGTAAATGGTTAATGACTATTTAAGAATTTTAAGGGCAAGGAGTTGGAAATTGAAATTTGCACTTGAAATGAACCCTGAGAAGCTGTTGCAGCAAAACTATGCAAAAAAAGGAGGAAACATCAGTATCATCTGTACTTGAATAGATGTTAAACAACAGGAAATACAACAAAGACACCCCTCCAGCAACCTTCGAGTCCCAGACACCAGTGCCAGCCCATGCCCCAGACGTATTTGGCAGCATCAGGATCACTGTAAATCCTGATCATGCAATAGAATCATCTCCAAGTTCACTAAAACTGGCACTCGCGACTCGCGACGATGAAATGTGCACGTTTTCTGAAAAGGGAAGCTCCTGTACAGGTATAAATAATATCGACTGACCGAGACTCGTGTGAGCGCGCAGGAACAGGTCGTCGCGGTTGTGGTCCCAAGCAATCAATTTCAGATCCAGTCCTCATGCATAGGGATTTTCCCTCAATGCCGACAGTCATCGTTTAACGAGACATGAGTCGGGCATTTCAAAAAACATCAATATGACTCAACTATCTTCAATACTAACTATGACGGTACTCAAATATACTCTTACAACGATTGTGGCATATTGGTACAAAGGGAGAGATGAGAGAGATGGAGAGACCGAGCGAGAGAAAGGGTTTGATGTGTGAACATTTTGGACCATGTGGCACACTGTTCAATGTTTACAAATTGATTGAAAGATATTGAAAGCTTCACAAAGTCTCCAAGTGCTTTTTTCATGTTACAGAACAGAGTCAGCAGGAAACATGATAAACCTGGCATCCAGGGAATCCGAGGTGCCACTTTTCTCGAGCTCTGGTCCCAAATGATCACGGATGAAGTCACGCTCCTCTTGTGGACTGTACAAACCTCACAACTGAAGCGAGTTGATTGTGCAGGGTGGTGGTCGGTTGGTCAAGGTGCTGACTCTGCGGAGTTACTTGGATCCCACTTGCTTGTTGGCAAATCAGTACAACATCGGTGGCACATAATCTGTAAAACATTCCTAAAACAAAAGACTGAAGAGTTGATTGTGAGCTTTGTCAAATCTTATTCATTAGATCCCTGGTAAAAAAGAAACAAACACATTCCCACGGCTTGGACATCCCCCTGACCAATGGTCAGTCCAATACTGCTGCAATCTTGGGAACGACCAGTCCATCCGGACCATTCCAACACAGGTGCACCTGCAATTATTGTAACCAAGCCACAATTTTCCCATGGAGTTTGTCCATCTGGTTCATTCCTTAAGTTACCCGCAGAAAGCGCAATTACATGGTAACGAACCATGCAGCAGCAGCGCAAAAGACAATACAAGTTTTTGTTTGCAAAGGAGTTGAATGATGTTGAATGTATCCCCAGCTATCCCCAGTTGGAGTTATCTGCGATGAAGTGGAGTGATGCCCGAGTCCGATACTGAGTTTGTATGTTTCGTCAAGTCGTTCCTCGTTGGGTTTCCCCTAGGGATTTTTGCTCCACAAGCATCGTGTTACCATTTTTTGATATTATGGGCGGGTCCAGTTTTTCTGCACAGTAGTTTCTCTGAGTCTATCCAAAAAAGTATGGGAGCGTTCGAGTGATAATTTGTCGGGAACAACTAGAATACCCCAAACTCGATGCTCTAAAAACCCCTCGGATTCTGCATCGATCGCCTTTCTGCCGGGTCACTGTACTGAGAAACCCCATAGGGAAAGTCCTTTCTCTTTCATCAGCTGAGCAAAACGGACGTAGAATTTCGCCCACACGGGGCGACATGCCTGGAGAAAGGCAGCTTCAATCCAACATACTGGAGGTTGATTTCATCTAAACCCTCGGATCTGACAAAATCCACAAACATGCAACGGCCATCACCGGCCCCTCTATATCAGAGCCAAGAGTCTTCTTTCAGTTTTCCTCCTTGACACATATGTCCGGTGTCCTCTTACCATGTGGCAAAAATATGCAAAAATGCTAAAACAGCAACCAAAAACAGTCCCTGGCAAAACAACATCTTCAGAAAACATCGTGAAAACATTAGGTCACTAGGTACAACCCAGGAAAACGAAATGGTTCATCAAACATCACGATTTTACGTCGCTCAATTTGCAAGATTTTGCCTCCAAATCAGAATCCACTCTGACTCCTTCATCCATTTTGGTGGGCTCCACGGACTTGCAAAAATCCTGAGCAAACACTTACAGAATCAAATTCAAAATATGATGAACGAAATGAAGAAGTGTTTCTGAGTGTTTCTTTTGATGGACATGTACCCAGGTACCAGTTCTAGTTGTTGCCTGCTCAAGTCAAAGCATGTCAAGTGTCGACAAGCGAGACTGCACAAGAAATGACTCTTACAGTCACACTGACACTGGCATGACAACAAACATGTGCAGAAAATTACAGTCTCAACAAGACTAGACTGAGTCCATTGGATTGCCAGCTCAACTCCCAAATTATCATGAGCCCGAGAGTCGTCAAAGGAGCAGAGGCCACTTTGGTTGCCCGCCTTTGCAGAAGTTGGAAGCTGAAAGCGGCGCAATAAAGAATACTGCAAGTCTTGTTCAAACAAGGAAGCACAGTATTTCATACAATACTTCCGTAATTACACATTGCATAATTGACACGAATTTCGAAGCATGAAATACCATGTTTTTACATTACATGAGATACGAGCCGTTGCCTCACCATGGGGAGAACGGCATCTTCCTCAGGTCTGTTTTACTGTTACCAAAGAAGATGTTTGAAACAAATGGCAAAAAAGAAAAACAAGATAAGGATTCCCTCTGCCCCGGAATCATGAAATAAGCGAGCACGAATCTATATCAAAGGAAACAAGTGTAGTAGGAACCCACTGTCTGCTTTTACGATGGAGCAGGAGTGACAATGTTGAGCAGGCACATGCATGTCACATTGCATTCTGGCTGTCTTGCCCATCATCTCCATCTTCAGCAGTAACCTTCGAGTTCACTCAAAACAACTGGGCATCCAACATAGCGATCAACGCACAACTTGGAGAGGTCATCGTCTTCGCAGCAACTCCAATTGCCATCAGAGAAGTCACACGAATTCCTTGAAACGCTGCTGCTGATTGTTACACCAGTGTTGATGAGAAACAGAAGCAGCAAATTCAAATGGAGACTCCTTTAATCATGTTTGAACTATAAAAATTTACTCTCTAATACGGGATAATACTCATCATTCGCTGAGGATTATGTCCCTTGAGCCAAGGCTCATGTGAAGTCTGCCCATATTGAAGCGCAAACCAGTCTCTGGGTGGAAGTAAGCATCCACAATCCTCAGCCAGGAGTTTAACAAGTTTAGGCTTCTAAACAGAGCTTGGACCACGTTGGGTTGTACATTTCTGCCAGGTGAGTGGTGAGGTTGAAATTTGCAAAAACCTCTTGGAAAAAAACAGGAAAGTCATGTATTTTAGATATGAATTGAGTTTAGATTGTGGGATGTTGATTTATTTTGAGCTATGGAGATCTTCTCCTGCACTCATGGGGACCCGTGTGGGAACTGTTCCTACCACAATGAGTCTTTTCGATAAAGTGCAACAATTACAAGCAACGCTGATATTCAAATCAAAAATCAAGAACACAATCTAAACTGAAACAACGCCTTTATCCATTCTACTTTAGAGTATTTTTCCAACCTGCTGTTTCCATGTATTCATCCTCATCATATCCTCCTCACGCATCGGATGCATCATGAGGTCACTGGTTTCAGTTCTTTCTTGGTCTGGATTATAATATTATCACACGGCTGAATCTTGACTCTGATTCGTCTATGACTCGATCATCGATATGGCCCATATATGGCCATATGGCTGTGTTGTTTGCATGTGTGTGGTCTCGAAATTTAATAAAATCTACAGCCACGAGCAATAATCAATTCAAAGGCGTGTCAACACAATATCTGCTGATGGACTAAAAAAACTTGATAGATTTACAAGGAAGAACCACTTCGATAACCCTCGATCTACAGACTCCAAACTCATCAAGTAAGTGGTAGCTGGTCATCACCTGCTCGATTCTGGAACGAGCATCCTCTCTTGGCTTGCCGAACCCATCTGCTGAATGGTTTTGCACGAGGACTCCTACTGAGCACAAGAACCGACACACTCCAGCAAAAGTTGGGCAAATGAGAATATATTGGGCGAAAATTAAATTAGAATGTGCACACACATCTGACCACTGCAATGATCTGTAACCAGGCAGTATGTATCTATAGATGTATATTTTGCTTATGTGTTTTTAGTGATTTATAGTTCTGGTATCTGGAGTAGGGTTTCCGGGTCTAGAGGCTTGGAAGTTGATGGATGTTATGGTTTTGGCTACATTTTGAATCAAAATCAGCCCTCTAGGTCTCGGTAAACTTCTTGGTGCAGAACTCGTTGCCCCGGCCCAGGTGCAGCCCGCTGAGTTCCGTAAAGGACGTGCCGAAGCCCATGAATTTTTGGAACTTCAATGATGGATCGATGACCAGTGTCACCTCACCTGTCAGGCAGGTGGCGCCGATAAAACATCTTGGTGTCTGCCTAGTCTGCCATTTTGCTGCCACTGTTGGCTTGACAACAATGCCAAGCTGCAAAATCATCAAAAAAGAATAGATAATCAGATAATCTCATGCAAAGCTTAAAGGGAACCATCCCGATCATCGTTGCATTGGAGCCTCTTGGTCTGGGCAGATGCTTCATGTTTTCTCAAAATCAAATGCCGTACATCCGCTCCAGCATTGCCTTTGTTGGGTTGTCCTTCCTCCAGCTGTAAAACAGGCAGCGGTTCCAGGTGCTCACCGCTTTGACTTGTGCGCACCATGGTCACTTGGTTTGCCTCAGCAACAAGGACATCTGGACCAGAATGGGCGAACCACTCCCACCACAGAAATCAACAGTCTGTTGGTTCCCTGCCTTCGGTTCTTCCACAGATGGTAATGGACTTGCAAGGCGGGCATGCCGCAAATCGCCTGAGTATCTATTGAACACCTACAATACACATGGCAAATGCGACGATCTTTGGTGGGTGTGATGCACTTTGGTACACACAGACACGACACAATTGCTGCAGGATGCTGTATATAAGTGCCATCAAATGGATTACAAAGAATTACAGTAGTTCGTCGCAAAAGAAAGTCTCAAAAAAGACTGTGACACTGCAACATGGTATTCAACTCGAAGTTTACCAAAAATTGCACGAAGATTCCCTTGATCCCATCCAATCGTGCTCCTGCCTGTCTGTTCGTAGTAAATGGTTCTACATCTTGCAATCAGTTCTGCCGTCTCTTTTCGCCAACCAATCTCCACCTGCAGCATTTCTGCAAGGTCCCGCCAGAGCATGACAAAAGCTGCACAAGCAGTCTGATCATTGTGATCTGGGTACCTTCTCCATGTGTCAAAGACAACAGCTTTATTCACAGTATACCCCTTCAGTCCCACAACCACCTCGCTTGTTCTACAAAATATTATGCATCTTATGAAATGTGAAAGAGATCAACAGGATATCCTCCGAAACGCTGGAGCTATTCCCTTGAGGGCCCAGCCAACCACCAGAGTGTCCTCCTCCTCAGTACCCACTGCTCAAAAAGGCCCCGAAATCGCATGGCTGAAATGGAACGACAAACTGGATTGGTAAAACGGACATAACCATCATCAACATCCTAGGTGATGATTGCAATTCTATGTGTTCACTTTTTCCTTAGCTTTACATAATAGTAAGTGAGCCTGGTGTTTTCTCCATGATTTGACCGACGACCGCTACACTGATACAGCATGATCACTATGACGGAAAAAGTCTTGGAGGGACGTTTGTGAGTGCGCGCAGTACAGTAGTAAATATGACAAGGTTGCGTTTCCGAGCTCTTACTCTAAATGCTTTCAGCTTCAATTTGGTCTTGAATGCTAACTATTTTCATGTTTTACATACATCAACAACACTCTGGCGTTCCTGCTACATGCAAATTAACTAGAAAACACAAAATCATGAATGTATTCACGCAGCTCCGCGGCATGGCCAGCACCGGAAACAACATTTGCCAGACTTTGTTCCAGGGTCATGTCATGTGGCGTTGGGTGTACCAAAATCACGAGGTTTACAACTGTGTTGCACCTCCACAAACAAAAAGCACTAAGTCTTTACTTTATTCTTTTTCTTGGTGTCAAACGCAATTCAAACGCAACAAGTGAGTCCCTGAGTTTCCTGCCCCTCCTTCTCCAATACTGTTATTGGCAGTCTTTTGTCAAACAGTTCCAAAATGCGGTATATAATTTACAGATGTTTAAAACCTATCATGCATTTATATACCTTCGTGAAAAGGACCCCGAAAGCTGAGCTTCTTATATACAGTATAGTCCATGCAGTCTATACATTTTTTTTGCACCTATGGTGCGGCCAGATTTCCATTCCTGTGATCATGTGCATGCTGCCGCATTGCCACAACATGTGGTGAATACAGGACACCAAAGATTCCTTTCCAACGACCCAAAAATGCAGATCTTTTGCTCAGAAGAGTTCTCCTGTCCGGCCGGCCGGTATTTGACTCCAGGCGACGCATGCATCCAATAAAGTGCAACTAGAAGAGTTCCAAGCAGCAAACTCCTGGCAACGACATCAAGAACACAAAATAGGTGCAGTCATCAATCATGACACAGTCTACTGTACCCCTTTTCTCTATCCTACCGTTGATCACAACCATTTCACACGCTGCAGAACCCGAAACAACAAAAAACACATGGCTCCAGTGTTGAAACCAAAGAGTTGCCAGGATCAAGGCACCTGGAGCAGAAGAATATCTGCGGAGGATTGACTGAATCAACCTATAGAAACCTTTGCATTTTATCATTGCATAGTTTGCAGTGGTTTCTTGGATCATGTCAGTAGCTGGCTGATGCATTATTTTCATTGCATTTGAGTCATTAATGCATTTGCCACTAAAAGCATCATCAGTACCATCCTGCTATGACATTGACATTGAACCACCACAATTTCGAGTCTTAGTCATGAACAAAGGACGAGGATTATATGATTATATGTGAGCCATAATAGATGCATAATACAATATAATATATGGACATAGGTAATATTTACATAATTGATAATATTCATGCATAAATACTTGATATTTGGTATATCTAACAAATATGATATATGATAGGCGACTATTTGCATAATATGATACTATCATAGAGTCCGACTGCAACTTGGCTGCACAACCCTGTTAATCTTCCCAGGCCACTCCGGCACCCACCTGAAGCACACCTCAGGGATGCAAGGGTCACCCCATGCCATTTGAGGCTTAGGGAGGTCTGGTTGTTTTCAAGAGAAAAACAAAAACACACAATGCTGCGTGTCTCTAACTCTGTCGAGGGACACTCTTGGTAGAAGTTGCATTCCATGGAAATGGAGCGCGAGTGCAAGGGCCAAGGGCCCGAGCACCACAGGAATGCCAAGCAAGCGCAGACTTGACATTGCGGTTGAGCGAGTTTCAATTGAAGCAGCGTTTACTGAAAAGGAACACAATTTCCGTGAAAGTGACACCACGCAAGAAGATCTGGGACTTCAGTTGTGTTGTGATTGACATGTCGCTGTCTGGTTCGCCAACATACTTTTAGGATCTTTTTGGATCGCAAACTTGAGCAGCATCTGTAGGTGTATCTGCTACTTTCTCAAGCGTCTGAATTTTGACGCGGCGAATGTTAGAAGCAACGTACCTCACCTATACAACACTAGAAAAGCCTTCTCAACCTGAATCTGGGATCATTTCATATCATTTTGCTACGCAATTCCTGCATGATACTCGGAATTTATTGACATCAATTATGTAGGGTACTTTGTATCCATGCCATCTTGATGCAACGGCTGCATGGACAAAAACTATATCGAAGAATGCAAATTCCTTGACAACCCGCCAATGCTACCCATATCATATGGTAGAACACGGTAGAACAGTAGTGATGATCTGCAGTATGGAAGGATGGTGGAACCCTGATGTTGTTCTATATTTATGAACCAGTTTGTGTGACATTAGTGGGGAATATAAATCATAAACACAAAAGAACATCTTATAAAACAATGTAAATCATTTTGTCCCCTCTCCGCCACCCTTGGGCTGCCCGGCGTCGTGAGGGTGCTCTCTGTGGCCTGGAACAATCCAAAATGAGAGATGTGTGGATGACTTTGGAGCATGACTTGTTTAATCGCAACAGGAAGGGATGAGGGCTGTGGATACATCTGGTTGCCGTGCATCAAAGCAAATCAATGAATTCCGTGGTGGAATTTTATCTCATTGTTGGAGACTACGTCCTACCCTGCCCATCACAAACCCACAAACGTGGCATTCTACTCTTTTTTGTTTGCGGCTGCATCCAGCAAACCACATCTCCTGGCCATGGTCACCCGCTCGGCTGAAGCGAAAACATGTGACAAGTCTACAAAATGTGTGATGGTGATATAGCACCTAAGATCTTTGTCTCCTTTCCCATTTTTTAAGTGTGCATTATATACACTTGCATACAACGGCGGAAGTATTCATACAGCATGTTATTGTCTTTTGGGAACGAGCATTTGGTGTCATCAAAACAGTTGAAAACATGCGTTGAAGAGCGACAAGTCAAATGCCGTGAGTGTGATTGGAGTCCACATCCACTGCACATTAGTTTCATAGCTTCAGAACCTGTGTAATATGTGGCGGACATTGCATATCTCACATCTAATAAGATTGTCCGCCATGAACGCACCCCCCCCCCACCACCACAGCATTCCCAGGCGTGTATATAACAGGTATCTGTATATTATTATACTATGTATACTTGCAGTCCCTTTCAAATTAACAGCAGCCAAGAGTCATCAAAGCATCCCTCCTCAGACTCGCAAAACATGACACTTTCGAAGCAAAACAAACAAATCCCATAAGGACATGAGGCAAGGACAGTTCCCCAAATCCTTTTTTGAACAACCATGTTCCCGGTGAGCATGCTTGGTGTGTGTTACTTAAGCATCTACAACCAGTTTGCCGACAAGCAGTGACGTCTATTTTCAGTGAGCTCAAACCTCCCTCCAGGTTACACACCAAACTGCTGCTGTTGCCATCTTCCGATCCTTCATTCCTTTCTGATTGCTGCGTTGCTTTATGAAACATGTAAGAGGGAGGAAGACATCACTAAGGGGTGGCAGCACATCCTCGCTGTGTCTTTTTCCCTTAGTCACGGATACTTGTGCTTGGTTAGCATAGTCATGCTCACACTACAACAATGTGAGGTAAAATGTATATTACTATTGAATAATATATGCTTCCGTAAATCTTTCAAAATATGTTTTGAGCTTCTTTCCATTTGAATGACCAAACGACGGAAACACACATATCCATTTGGTTTCAGCTGCATCAAACGAGATACCATTTGAAGAACTGCTCTTGGGGCGATGTTGTCTGCAACTTTTTGCACTCGATGGTCAAATCGGCACCTGAAGGGGATCAGTTTGCTTCGCACTGGTTGCGAAAGGCGTTGAAGTGAGTGGACAATTGTTTTCAGCTTAAAGGATGTCCCAGATACCTTTTCTTGTTGTTTCCAATATATAGTCTGATATGTGATGTGCATGTTTGAAATTCTCGGACAACATACATACATCTCCTAAAACAACTGTACTACAGTAACATATTATGTCATTGACCCATTGTCACGCAGGTTTCCATGCTCTTCGTTCTTCAACATCTTTGAACTGAACCGGGACCATCTGCTATCTTGTCCGCAAAGCCAAAAGGTTCTACTCGATTTGGTGAGCTAAGAGCCTTGCGCTCACCAGGGGCACTCCTCCGCGTTTGTCTTCCAGGAAGCCGGGTTGGGTGTGAGTCAGTGAAGACTGTGCTGGGTTCCGTTGATTTCGATCAATTTCACAGAGCCACACCAGGCGCTTTAGAAGCTCCAATCTGAAACACCAAGTAAAGTATGTGGAGTAAGTAAACCATCCAACGGCAATGAATGATCTATGTATTTACTGTATGCATTATAAATATAAAACAACATAATATATATATATAGGTTTATAATTTATAGTTTATAATATATATATACATATTATATTAATAGATTCATAAATGTTGATACAAACAACAGCAATTCCCCAGAACTTGGTCCACTGTCAAACTGTTTACATCTGTTTACCTCTGCGTGGCTTGTGGTAGCAAGTGACCAAGCGAGTCTCCTTTGGCGCCCTCCAAACCCAAAGATCTCGAAAGAAAACCTCGCCAAACAACAAAAAAACAACTGGCTCCCCTGGGTCCACGAGGTACAAACCACTGCAAGCAAAGAATAGGCAGCTGTTCATTCAACAAATCCAGGGGTCCAACATGCATGCTACAGTGGAAACCCACATTAAAAGGCAACTGTTGATGCTGCGTGAGGTCTCATGTTCCCCTGGTTCAGCCCAGTGACTCTTGTTCATTTTCTCGAGCCCGACCTGAGCAAAAAAACAACCATATAATAGTTGATGAATGATAATATAGTCAATATAGTCAAGTGATGTCAGATGCAGGGGTCAACGAGTAGACATGTCTTAGATGGCCAGCTTTGACTTCAACATCTTCAACCATGTTGCTACACTCGCTGTGCAGTTCCAGTGCCGGAGTCTTGTCTCCCTGGGATGCAAAAAGGCGAAGCACCACCCCCAGGCCTGCATCATTGGTCGTTTTCGTCACGTCAAATGATGAAAGCCCCTATCAATACATCGTACACAGCTAAAGCTAGATAAATGAGGATGATCCATTGATATAGCTCAAACACACCAATCATTAACTCTGCAAAGTTGCATGGAATAAATGCTTGAAAATAAATCGCACCCTTTTCCACTTGCACTGCTTGTTCTTTCTCCAGCTGTTCCTGCCTGCGTCTTTGCCCACCATGGCCAACCGCGGGCCACCTGAACGGCCTGCTCTTGACTCAGAATTTCGAACACAAGATCGGCATCAGCATCGGCATCGAAATCTTCACACAAATTGCTGCTTTTTTATGTAGAACTATTCTAGAATATGATTTTGATCTTCAATTCAATACAACGTGCCTATACAATTCTGTATACATGTCTACAATTTCTTGAAACCACAACTTTGAGTTTAATCAACAAAATTTGGTTCGACAAGCTTCTCCACCTGGAAGCTGTAGGACTTTGCCTGCTTCATCACCTAAAAACCGGAAGTCCGACTGCCATGACAAACCCATGATCGGAGCTTCCACTTTGGTCAACACCAGCCCACTGAAGCGCATTTCAGATGTGGTTTGCTTTTCAAAAGATCAACGCTGCCATGGACCAAAGCAACTTTGATTGAACCCAGTGGCTTTGGGCCGTTACATACAGCATCCCAAACACCAAAGAATCGGTGGCACGAAGAATCCACTGGGACCATTGAGACTCCAATGCATCCAAACCTGGCGAGTTGCAAGGACGGTCAACAACGATCATCAACTTGCTTTGCGTGCAGAAGGTGCATCGTTAACATGTCTTGATGCTTGTTTGACACCGCTTCTAAAGGTTTCTTGCTTTCTGGAATTGACGCAGGCTTCAAGTTGCAAACAATCACAACCTGAAACTGCCATTGATTGTCACAGACTTCTATGGCATATATGGCTTTCTGAGAACTGAGAACTCTTTTCATTCAAGAAAATTCAGCTGTATTTTGCTTTGATGGGCCTTCTTCACAATGTTTGTTTCTTTTGCCAAGGGAAAATTTTCTGGTGCTGGATAAACTGTACACTGTACTTGCTACGGCAAAGAATGCATCCGCTCCTACATTCAATCCCCAACTCTTGTCAGAGATCATGTCTCTGTTGCCATTTGCCGGGCTTCTACATGATGACGATGCTGTTGGTGAGCTTGTCATGATTCAATATGATGATATGATATGTGTGTAACAACACTTCAAGCATCTTCGGACAGTTCATAGAGATAGTCGCCAAAGACTAGAGATCACAAAACTTGGCAAAGGTTAAGGCCGGAATCTGACCATGTGTCCGCAGTATTTCTGCACTGTTTCCCGCCCTCCTAATGACTTTAATCTCATCTCTAAGACTCTAAGATTTTCCAAGCAACTGCTAGCTCTGTGTTCTTCGACTCGGTCCTCCATCTGTCGACTCAATTGCTGCCTCAAGTGCTTAAACTGCGCCAACACGGGGCCTTCAACAAGCTTCGACAATAGAACCCTGCATCTGAATTATCATCACTCATTACATCAACCAAAATCAAAATGACATGAATTTACAGTCTCACCATCTCACACCAGTCATTCCATCCCACACTTCCCCCTCGAATACTGTGGACTGTGTACTACCATCCTTGCATTGCTTTCAGGCCGCATGCGAAGTCGCTGGAGCTCCCACATCTCTTGCCCAAGAGCTTCTGCTTTGCGCGCCTCCGGAAGACTCGTACTCATGGCACCCATAGCACCCATTGCACCCGTTGCTCCACTGCCAGGTGGTTGCCAACCGCCGGGGTAGTGCCGTGGCACTTCACTTGGAGAGGACTTTGGTGCAGCTGTCGCTCGTGCATTCACCTGCGACAAGGATGGACGATTTGCTCACATTGCATTGACTTGGAGTTCTTGCATCTTCCTCTCTCTGCCCTTGCAGGCCGCAAGAGGCGGCCGCTGGAGAGGAAAAAAGCAAGCTAACAAACACATAGTAGAACGTGACTATCGCAAACCGACTCCAATGCTTCACGCACTTGGCATCCAGTAAAGACACTACAATTGTCACTTGCCTTCTACATTTTTTAACCCTGCATTCCCATGCCCTCCATCAATACCAAGATCTACTACTTGGACACTGGGCATTTTCTGGACACTGGAAAATTGGTGATAGTGTCATGAGTCATGATAGCTGATGTTATCATGACCTCCTGCAAAAGTGGGGTTGGTGTCCCCGTCTCAAGTGCTGGGGATAGGACGAAGTCAGCTAGGCGTTCTTGATTCAAAGCCAGTTGAGCTTCCTTCTCAGCCACCTGCGCGCTCAGCTCGATCACTGCCTCAATGGCATTGGTGATAGGATGAATCCGGTGGAAATACGGAAATTGATGAAACTCGCCTATTATAAATGCTCTAAACCATGGGCTGGGGGTCTACGATCTGGTTGCCATTGTATGATTTTGGATGATTTCAGTTCCGATCACAGCATCGGATGTTGAATGATGTGTCACACCTTCATTGCCTTGTGACACACAGGATCCAAATCCAAACCGCTCAGAAAAAGAATGAGTATGAAAGAGTAGAATCACGTGCCACAACGAGAAAACACATGAAAAAACATGCTATGAAATACTTTTCAATGTTGTCCACAGGTGAAACAACTTGTGACATTTTGAAGCCAATACCAAATGATAGGTCAATAGATAGGCCTTCTTATTCAAATCAAACATTTTGGATCAAGATTTCATATACTAATTGTTTGGTTGTCGTTCCACCAACAGCAAACAAAATCCTTTGTGGTCCCCTGGTGTGCCTCCCTCATCGTCTTCACTTCTTCATCTTTTCGATCCATTTGCTGTTGCACTTGGTCCTGGTGAAATAGGTGCGAGAACTGGTGATCGGTGACCACTTCCTATGATTTGTTCTTTCTGTGACTCTTAATCATTCATGATTGCAAGGTTGTACTCCTGAAACAATGAAACAAAACTGCACCTATCATGACCTCTCCTCTACTGTCTCTCCCAGGCGTTGGCGTCCACCCACTGCACCACGTCGAGCCAAAGACGTCTCCAAATCCAAAACACGAGACCTAAGGTCTGACAGGCGACCACGAAGGTTCAAGCAATTACTGTGACGACTTCAAAGTTTGCTGAACACTGTTCAAATGATATCTGTTTACATATCGTAAACAGCAATTTCATCAAGGGTCCTTTTGGGTTTAAACCTAAAACCAAAAACCTTAAGCACATGTTTGCATTACAAACTGTGCTGACGTGATCAACTGTCCATTGAAATTGTTAGTTTCAGCTTTGTAAATACAACAACTGGTCAGTACACAGGCATTATACAATATGGTACAGAATGTACAGAATGTGGACAAGTTGATGCAGGTTTGACGGAATACTCTGAGCTGCCCCCACAAACATATCCTATATACATGTTATATATTTAATTCCATGATTATCCATGCATAATTGTACACATGCACTGTACGTCAAAAAACAAACAAAAAGTGGAAAGTGTTGACCTCCTGCGTTGAACTCTCTGCAGTGCACAAACAGGCCTTGATTGTGTTGGTGTCTCTGTACAACAAATCAAATCGCACCTTTAAAATCGTAGAGATCTGGAGAAATACAGCATTTTTTGTGATACACAATAACAATCTGAAATCTTGAATTGTATCATTGTATCATAGTAAGAAGACGTCTTGCATTATATCCAAGCGTACTCGCTGCAATTCATGTTTTTTTGAAGCAAGGCGGCCGGGTCTGGTACCCTGACTTAGGGGCACCTGAAACGACCAGGAAAGATGTCAATGGGTGCTCCGCATCCATCGCATCTCAAATAGCGCAAGACTGGAACTATCTACAAATTTTGAACAAATTTGACCAACTTTGCCGCTTCCAGAGTAAACGGCAGAAGCGATCAAGATATCAAGATCCTTTCATCCTTTCCGTCTCGGAGCTAGAGCTCCCTCAAATCGTGGGTTGACTTTGCGGCGTTGCGCTGCTATTCGCATGTCGCAATAGCCCGGTGACCATTTGGGGCACACAAGAGAAACACAAATAAAGAATGTCAAGGTTAAAGTTCCCTGGAAAAAGCTCAGTTTTTTGACAGCCACCAATCGATGTGGGCACGGGCATTCACCGCAAGCAAGAGCTCTAGCAGCCATGACAGAAATCAAACTGAAATCGGGCTGCATCTGATTTTTGATGAATCGTTCAGCTGACCTGAGCGGTATGTTTCAATGTGGTTTCCCTTGGTGCCAAAGGGCAATAAAAAAACATTCCGCGATGCATATGGATGTGTATCCATCCGCTGTATGAATGATCATGGGTGTATGGATATGAATGTAACGCTGTCCGCAGTATAGATCTATCGGTCGTAGATCGATGGATGGATTGATGTTTAGTGTGTTTCCAGGCAGGATGTGTGCATGAGTGCCAGCGTGTGCATGCACAAAGGCTTTTCATCTACACGTTTGCATTATATATAATTCAATGTGATATGTGTGTATGTATTTATGATTATATGCATGCATATACAACTGTGTATCAATCTAGCATTACATTATGTATGCATATAGCCGTAGACCGCTATGCCAGCTATGCATAAGCCTTATGTATGAATGATTCTGTATGTGGGCATGTTCATTGTGTACGTCGGTATCATTGCATGTGTGTGTCTGCGGATGTATGGAATGTATGCAATGAATGTATGTACCTAATGTTCATGTCATCAGGGTCATGAATGTGATGAAGGCATAATGGATGCACTTCATGTATTGATCATACATATTCAAGTACACACCTCGCCCCTCTCAGCTATCATGCTACATTCAAATGAGGGAGTATCATATATATGCTATATTGTATTACATGTAGAATTAATGGGTACATACTGTACCTGTTCAATACTTGTATAATTTTTGTAAAACATACTTGAACAAATATGATGTGTGTACATGCCAGGGCGATCCTTGGATTTTTGATACTTTGGGAATCCACAGAGTTGACTGATAATGATGGTATCCAAGTAGATCCAGCTCCGCACAAACGATCTCGCTTTCTGGTTTGACTTTGAACACCAAATTTACGGTGCAGGATCTCCAGCAAGGACATGGAATCCCATCAAAGTCCTCCCGAAAGACGGTATTGCAATCACGCCGTCTGGCGCGATCCAACAAAATGTCTAGACTTGGAGGCTGCTCATGGATGCAAAGCGTGTGCGAGCCACGCAATCTTTTGGTGAACTGCCGGCAGAAGCGGCAGAACAACGTAAAGTTGATCTGGCGAAGATTATGCGGGGCCATGATCGAGGGCACTGAACATCCCTTTCACTGGCGAATCGGCGAATGATGCTTTGGCACCGCGAAATGTTTTCAGAAAACTGGCCAGTTGAAACACACTACGGTCCTGTGCTACCCGCAGCTCATCGGGCATCTGGGCAGGCTTTATTGCTGAGGTTGCAGCAAAAAACTGAGGAACTCCATGACAGGCACTCGCAACACTTGAATGAAGAAACTTCAAGACCACAACTAGCAAGCATCAATGCAACAATATCTAAATACATATTGAATCATATATTGTGATTTATATAATATATAGCAAAAAAGCAAGCGGCTAGAATCTACGAAGACCCCTCCTGGGGCTGTGTGAACATGCATTTTTGAATTAAAACAGCTTCAGCTCAGAACAAAAACACATAGGCCGAATTGTCATAATATTCATATTAATATATATATACACAATGTTTTCATACGCGTTCCATGTTTTCAATACTGGTTTCTTGCATTTGAAGCACTTGTGTGTGAAGAACTCTCAGCAACAAAGCGTATGGTGAGAAAGCGATGCGATCAAATATAAGGTGGCTGATCATGAAGGCAATCTCACCTGATAACGAAGAAACCTTGGCTCTTGACACGCTGCAAAAGCTATATAATCGAACTCAACAAAGGGCAAAATCCTTATTTTAGATCTTCTTCGCAACTTTCAAGAAACCAAACAAATGGCAGGTTCAGAACATGGAAGCTCAACTTGAAGGAACAGCTCATGAATGAACTATCTGCCAGTCTGGCAAGCTCTCCAAAACCTAAATCTCACGCTATATTTGTTCTTTGTTCAAGAAAGGCAAAGTTTTCAGGATATAATTATAATCGATATAATATTCAGAATTGAATAGTTGTCATTGCAAGCCTTTCCGGAACACATTGGTTAGTTGGAATGTCCAGCATGTCTTGACTAATTGATACAATGAAAACTACCACTGTACAATTACAATAAATAGCAATGAATTCATGTTACAGAATGATTAGTTCCTAGTTCAAACATATGTTAAAAGTTGATGCAAGCTGCAAACATATATGTTTCCAATATGTAAATAATTATAACATACATATTTAAATACATATCATATAATTTGATGTGAAACCGATTGAAAGTAAACATGCTCCCCTTCAAACCATCGCAAGGAGTCATGGATTTTAGCCGACTTTCTACCATCACATGTTTACCTTGCGCCTTGCGCCTTGTTGCCCTCTTGCTGCCCAGGTGGCTGCATAACGGGCCAATGGCTGGCCAGGGGGCCACCATCTACAAATAGAGTTCGGTATGCCCGCTCCTTATCACAGGCTGCCGCTGAGATTGCGTGTCTGAACAATGGAAAGTAACTTGAAATGGCAGAACGTTTATTGATTTTATCAATGATATTGTCAGGTACCTCAAAATGTTACCACACTATCCCAGTTTCATCCAATTTCCATGGTTTAGTCCCATCAATTTAGATAGGATTTACTGGTTCTTGGGGTTGTTTCTTTCACGATCTTTCGCGTATCTTATGGAATCATGGAGGGATCTGGAAGATATTTGTCATGGACATCAAAGTGCTGTGAATTTCATTGTGGTTTCTTCGTTTGATTTGTGTAAGAGTGTGATCAAATGCATGCTGCACGGCCAACGGGCTAGTCAATTTGCATCTCATCGTATGACACCGAGAGCACGGCCCCCAAACCCCTCAATGCTTGTAGATTTCCGATTCGATGTTGGACTGTCCACCGTCCAACACTATTTCATCAACCTCAAAAGTACCTCGCTCAAAAACATCTGAAATTCGATGACATTTCGCACTTCGCTATATCAAATAAGCCACCCTGACCTGATGCCACTAGACTTTGTCCAAATGAATGCATCCAAAGTTTCGCCGCTTGCATTGTTTTCAACCTCAGGCAGTAGAGATGCAGTATCAGTGCAGCCCCACTCACCACACATCGACATGGATCAAATGAATTCAAATGAGCTTTTCATAAACCTTCACCCTGTCCCCAGGTTTTTAGAAAATGTGTTGCAAGCCTTCGAACTGTCAATGTGATCACATGTTTTGAAACTCTTCTTGCACAGCTTAGTTGCATCTCTCTCACCTTCACTGGCTTAACTGGATTCTCCAAGATCGCTGCAGCCTCGCAAATGCTGATCCAAAATCTATGTTGATGTTCGGGAGTAAAGACTGATAAGCTAGCTTCACATAGCTTTACTATTTAGATGGCCAATGATGGAAGCCAAATCCAAATTGCTGAACTTGACCATGCATGTCTTCAACAATCTTAATGTGAGCGATGTGAATCATGTTTCCTGAGTGCCCGGGACAACAACATGATCCTTGATACTCAAAGAAAAGTGACATCAAACTACTTCCGATCTGAGTAGCCAAACGGTGGCAAGAACACAAACCGTCCGTTTTTGGGAACTAAAATTTGGTGAACAATTTTCATCACCTGATGAAATAAATTGCACACAAACATGAACAGCACATACATAATTTACAATGTACAGAATGAGTCCTGAACGGTTCACTTTCACATTTCATGCGCATACAATTTGACCATGTCTGTCTCCAACTTATTGCCTAATGCCTTACCTTCCACGTTGCCCTTGATACATGGTAACCCGCAACCATCACCACACCAATCCTCCGTCCAACCATTGAGCTGTGCAAATTCCAAGGCAGTTCGTCCCTTGGAGGTTCGCTGAGTGTGGTCGGCTCCTGCACATGGTGGAGCTGCACATGGCGGAGTATCGACATATCCATATGTACCTAACTAGTCATGAGTTTAAGTATATGTGCTCTTAAAAGGAACATTTTTTGTAAGACAGAAATCACGTTATGTATTCAGTCATTTCCACATCTCCTGCCTTCAACCTTTGAAAAATTGATATAAGTTTGTCATTGTGTTTTCAGCGTTCACTCAGCGAAAGGTCTGCTTATAACACTTCTTGCATCTTGGATTTTAGCTTTCTGCAATACCATGACTCTTAAGTCTCCAACATCTCCACCGCCCGCGCCCTCCTGCATCTATCAAAAGCCGCAGGATCTTACCTCATCCCCAAGTCCGACTCACCACCTCCTGACATCACCTTGCCCTTTGAGGCCCCGAAAAAAAAGACACACCCACACAATTGCTCAGAAGCTCGCTTCCCGATTCCTTGAACACCGCGATACAACAAATCCATATACAAATCCATTGAGAAAGCCCCAACTCATATGGTGCTTTTTGGTAAATCCCTGAAAATCACTTCAACATCCAGATCAAACATCCCCAGGCTGCCGCACCCTCACCATGCGTAGCTGCAACGTGAATGGGATAGAGCACCTCTTCCTGTCCTCGGCTTCAAAACGTGGGAAGTAACAACAGCAAACTTTGTAACGGATGAAACGGTTTTGAAATACAAAACCCAATTTCTGAACAAGTCCGTGATGGTTTGCTGCACATGTTTTTTCAAATCATCTTAATCAAACAATTCCATGGCATGACATAAATATACATAGATACAAATAATAGGTAGTCACTATATACATAATATCAATGTGTATATTTATGTGCATTGCTAGATATGTGGGGGGGTATCTTTGAAACATCGGAAACATAACGGGGATAGATTTCGAAGCCAGGCAATTCCACTCCATACCATCCATCCAACCGTTCCACTTTGGACCTGTCTAGTCCTTTGGACCAAGATACTCCAGCTAAAGCTGAAACAGGTCCTGGGCCAGATCTTTCTGTGTAATTCATGAGCTTTCATCAGGCTCAAACAACAATGCAGTTTGCGAGGATCCCAGGGTTTCCTTTGCAATTTGGTGAAACAATCTTTGAGAGGTCGTTATACTTTACCCAAATCATCCTAGATCCATCTCAACCGCCAAATTTATATACATGTTTCTCGTTCGGTTCATCGTTCATAGTTCCAATCGCGGGAACTTGAGCACAATTTGAAGCCAACATGAAACCAACAAAACAACATGCAAATTCAAGCTTTCGCAACTGACTAGAGAGTTTGAACAGAATTGGACCAGTCGATCGAGTCGTAATATGCCCTCATGCCAGCGGTCTGTGATGAACATCCACAAAGGACTGCAAATCAAGCTTTCAAACACAAACCAGAAATCTGAACACGGGTGAAACATGGTATATAAAACGACAAGAAATATGTGTATTGGAACACCGCGTAGACTCCACAAACTGAAAATGGGTAGAATGACATGAGTCTGTCTGGATGGGGAAGAAAAACAACGGTTGTATGCATGGCAAATATGGCATATACCCACATTGTGTGTGTGCACTTGACTATATAATCCCACCTTTCACGGTCACATCAAATCCCTTCACTATTGTTTCTCATCAGAATATATAAGCCTGTTGGACAAGGAATCACCATTGCTAACCAAAAAATGATATACTGTAATGCCTTTGTTCCTGGCTCAATGAATGTTGCCCTTCATATTTCTAAACATCATACACATATACATATATATATATACATACAAATATATAGCTCACATATATATATAAATATATATGTTTACATGTATATATATATATATGAATATATCACAACACGGAAATATAAATTAAACATCAAATAAATATCCCCCAAAAATACAAATCAACCACTCCAAGGCTCGGCCGAGCTGTAGGTTGTGGCTCACAAGGGTCGTGAAATCCATGAAGATCCAAGAACTCTTTGAGCCTTGCCAAAATATGATGCAAATTTAAAAGTTATACAGTTATACATGTTTTTGAATGGAAGCTAAATAGATTTTAATAGGAATCCATCTCAAATCCTCAAAATGGTCAGAGTACAAGCATCACAGAAAAGAAACATAACATAAGAAAACAACGCTCTATGTAATTGGATATATTGCAATGTAAAAATCATGTGACTAATCTCTGACCCGCAAAGCTTTCAACCACTCTCACAACCATTGAGTCCATTGTCGAATGGGAGGGTCCAAGGTGCTGCAACTCGCGTTTCTTTCGCAGTTTCTCCCTCCTTGGAGAACATGATTTTTGGTTCTTGCCCTGTGCCGCACGGAGAAGTTGGGCAAGAACTGCTTTACATCTGGAAATATGAGAAAGTGGGTACAAAATATAAATGGTAGTACAAGTACCGGTTTGCAGTATATACAAAATATACTATATATATATTATAGTTATATTATATACGTACGTACATATATTCGATGATCGTGTTTCCGATGCAAAACGCCTTTGGAGTCATTGCAATGGTTGTGCAATCTACATCAATCTACTATCATAAAGGCGTCTGTCATCACGACTTGTACCACTTGTGACACAACCGTGGCCATCTTGTGAATGTTCCGCAAAACATCCCTTAACCAAAAAGTTGCATGTCAGAGAATAAGGCTTCCATATTTGGAAGTGGTGTTTAATACTGCCAAGCGAGCCATCGGAATCTCAACCGTCAGGTGCTTGCATATTCACTTTTGAGCGGAAACAAACAAAACAACACAAACAAAAACTACAACAACATAAATCTGTAAATCAAAAAAACATGTAAAACACACATACGTAAAGTAAGTAGATAACAGGATATAACTAGTACAGCATATTTTCCGCACCTCACTAATTCACCCAGCATTCGCTTCTCACAGCCCCACCGGATACCCGAAAAGCCTCGGGAAGGACCTCTGGGTGAAACTCATCCTGCAGTGCAACGCAGTCTGAACGCGCTATACCTACCTATTTTTTACAACTTGGACTTAAAAAGCATCGGTTTATGTTTTTTCTCTGAGCGCTTGTCTCACTGCAGTAGCTAATGGAATACGCTAAATCCATGAACTATGGACAAAACATACTCGACAGTAAGCCAACAAAGCAGGGGCCTCCAAAAACCACTCATGAGAGGATGACGGAAGCATGATGAAAAATGAGAATTACTAGGATGCATGAGCATCAAATTCATTTTGCTATGTTTGGCTGGTCCTTCCAGCACTGTGAAGGCGTCTGCCCAAACTTGTGGCATCATGAAACCCATATCCATTCACCCGGCCAGCAAACAATGGATGTGAAATGATCTGAAGCTAGACTTCATACACTTTCCCTACAAAGTTCCACAGGAGCAAACCACTGGCACTGCGGGTATCTCCAAACCACCTTTCCGTCTTTGGATTCCGTCCAAACCAAGCATCACTGGAAGTGGTCTCAGTCCCTTCAGGAACCAACCCCAAAGTGTGCGCAGGCGCTGGATCTCCGGTGTTGTGAACCATCCTGTCCATCTGGGCCGCGGAGTTGCGAACCAAGGGTAGTTGTCCACTGTCCACTGAATAGGAAGTAAAAGATTAATCCCAAAATGAAATTATTTGAAAGTAATAATTGGCAATTAGATGCATATCATTTGAATTATCTCTGTATATGGGGAGTTCAACCTGCCGTGTGATTTGCCTCAAATTCAGATAAATTAGGTGTGTGGCCCACCATGTACCTGATTGTCCCTGGCCCATTAGAATGCCAACAAAAGCGTATCGTCGTGTTGAATCCCTCCTTTCATAATCACAAGAAACGGTTCACTTTTGTGGCCTGTTCAACCTGCCATATCCGCCAACTTCCCCAGTCTCCTGCGGAATGAGGCCTTCGGTACGAGGAAAATCAAAAGGTCCCACAGGAATCCACAGGATCAAGATCCCTATCTAAGTTCTGTAAGCACCGGCGATCAAGCTGAGCCGAGCTGCGGGTATTGATCGGCTCAAGTCAAACACAGCTCAGAACCTATCCCTGACAGTTTTTCTCGCGGATTCAACCTTTTGCCCCAATTTTTGTTTGTCACTTCTTTTGACAATCGACACTGCAAAATATAGATATATATTGTATAGAGGTAGCAATTGGGTTGAGGATCCATAATTCAATGATTCCCAAACCAGCGAGGTAAGGGTACACAACGAGAGCTACCATAAAATACCCATAAGTTCTGAAGAAGGT
>DF240449.1:99927-125942 GCA_000507305.1 Breviolum minutum Mf 1.05b.01 | reverse complement strand
TTGGCAGATGGATTTCCGGGTTTATCTTTTTGTTGTTGATATACATAAATATATATATATATATATACACATGTATATACCCTCCTCCAAACTAACATATCCTAGCATCTTGGGAAAAGGAAAATAATCGACTCAATAAGTGAGGACTGGTTCACTTCTGAAACACATGATCTCCGCATGATGCTGAAATGATCACCTGGAGATGCCAACATGTTCAAATATCCCATCCCGAAATGTTTGAAGAGAAGACCATGAAAAATGTGCCCAATGTTGCCATTGATTGTTTGATTCAATCAAACAACAACCAAATAGATCCAATAGTCTGCAGTTCCCTAAATCATCTTGACTTCCAGTACTCCTTTGTTTTTTATTGCAAACTATATAGATATGTATATACATATATACATATTTGATTATATTTGCTGGTGTTGCACATCATCGTTGTATTTGTGCTGGACTTTTCCAGCATTTCTGCGCATTCCTTGTCACATGTCACACTAACACATTCTGTAGAACTCCTTTCCCATTTACGCTGATTCTTTCATCTCGAGCCTTCTTGGGGTTGGGAACAGGAACTCCTCGAGGGTGTCAGGTTAGTGACAGCAGCTACATCGTGAAGTTGGTCGTGTGCTGCTACAAGGTACTTATCATGCTGACGTGCTGTGTTTTGAATTTTCTAGCTTTTAAACTGGAGACCTTGACCGATTTTTAGCATGCTAACCACAGTCGAACCACCTCAGATGGTTTGATGAAATCATGTCGTTGCATACCGACTCTTCTTTGACCTACGATGGATAATTATCAGACATCGCTGAATGAATCATACCAACTGGTTAGCCAAATGTCGTCCATCTGTATGCTTCATTGCGATTTTCAAAAACTCAAACTCAACCAAAAAGAAGGCCCTTTCTCAAAAAGTCAATAGTTTCCAATCACCAGTGGCAGGTACAAAAATTGCCATGAAAACATGTCGTTTTTTTGTTGGCATCCCACCTCCCAAGGCACGGATTTCTCCTCCAAGCTTTCTCTCAATGAGGCGGCCGAATAAAGAAGCATTCACATCCTGGATGCGATTTTTTTGAGACGTTGAAGCTCCAAAAATAGGTGGGGGGGGAGGAAGCATATGTTGAAAAAAGACCTCCTTTCAAAATGTGTATGTATACATATTGTATATATATATATATACAGTGTTTTAAGGATGTTGCGAAATACGATTGCTAGGCTTAGTATATAATATGTATATACCGTATATGTATGTATCGAACATGAATCTGATTTACATGATTTAACATGTTGCCAGCTAATTATACCAACACAGAGATTCAAGATTACACTTTGAGAATTCATAAGGTTTCACTGTGTCACTCATCATTTTCGGGGTGTGAGGTAGAACTGCAGGGAAAGTCAAGATAAGATTGATGATTCACCTCCACCTTGCAACTACAGGTGATTCACCTACACAACAGATCGTTTTCCAGTGACGAAGGCACACGCCAGAAGCACATCAGTCTTTGCAGGTCCCTGATGGTCCTCTTGTAAGTAACTGCTCTGGAAGGCCAACCTTGAGATGAATCGTTCAAGCAACAAGAATAACAAGAACAATTGCCATCAACATCATTGCCAACCATGGTTTTTTTTCCAAAACATGATACCCTCCTGGGAAATGGGAACTTAACATATCCGACACAATGAAAAAGGAAAGTCATCTTCCCCAACTGCCTTTAGATTCCTGGAGTCATTCCAATCCAAACCATCTTAAGCTGTGCGCGGATATTGTAAAGTTGAAAATTCACCAACGTGGAAAACGAAACATCCACGGTGGATGTCAGTCAACGAAAAATCCTGAAATGTCATCTTTGAAAAGACATCCTGAAAGTTGTCTACCAAGTGATTGGCTCCAAAATGTGCTGCTCCGGTCTAAACTCCAATGGGTTTTCCTATAACAGGGATGGTCATTTACCATCATTAACCCAATAATTAGTAGGGTCATATACTCTTTAAAAGGATTCCTTATTAAAGGTGGGATGACCATTCTCTAGCGTCTATTTTGACCACGGCACAAACAAACAGTTTCCCATGAACCCCTCGTCACATCCCTCGTCTCCAAGAGACATCGATTTCAAATTCCCATTGTATGTGGCTGCCAGGCCTGCGGAGCCGAATGGCAAATGTTTGTGTCAAAAATGTCGGATGGCTGTTTTAACTGAAGAAGATGATGATCAAAGAATCTAAATCAAGATATCAATGATTCTCAAAACGGTTGTATATTCTCCTTCCCCATTCTTTCTGGGAAAGAGCGACAAAATTCCATGTGTATTCCATGTGTTCGCTGTTTTGGAGATTTCTTCAAAAGTATCTTGGCCCTTCCACCAGGAAGAAATCTTCACATCGGACCCCGGCACCTTCCACGAAGCTCCGCATTCGTGAGAAGTTGCTTTTCACGCCCTGAGCCGGTGAAAATGGTGAAGCCGTTACTACTCCTGAAATTTTAGCGAATTGAACGAATCTTTGCCCTTGGAAAATGGTGGTTGGATTTTATGTGTTCCTTTTTGGGTACTTCCTGCACAAGGCTGAAATCAGCTTCATGTACTTCTTTCATGCGTTTGGATTCATGAATTGGCATGGTTTGAAGTCGCCATGATTCAACTAAATACACCCCCTAAAACTAACATGTCCTCTACAAAGGGACTATTTCAATAGGAAATACATCTTCCAACCATTGATTTTCAAGGGACATGTTAGTTTTCAGGGAAGTATGTCTCATATTCCCTAGCTTTCCTACCATTGGCCATCGCGACCTCACGGGCCATTGTTAAGAACAACGATGGAATCCAATCAAATCCAATGGCTGGAAAAGAACAAATGACCATTTTATCTGACTGGAAACCCGGGGGGGTTACATCCACACCAATAGGATACATAGATAAACGATATACCTTTTTAACCAATCAAGTTTGATAAATGTATATGTATGTTGAAAAATTATCTTTCTCAAATGTATCACATTATCAATATCACAAACTCCACCATATCACCATGGCTGTTAAACATCAAACAACCAGACGTACAGGACCCACAGGGCCCACAGGACCTCGCGGCGTGCACTCTGCGTGAGTAAGCCATCCAACTGTTTGGAACTCCTGGGGAAACGCCGCAACGACATGCCGCAACTGCTGGGTTCCCGAAAAAAGCCACCCCCGCAACTTCTGGTTGGGCAGTTTGTAACTACCGAAAAATACGACTTTATATGTGTGTGTATATATATATATATATATTATAATATATATATATAGAAATATATAGAGAGAGAGGGAGGGTAGAAATTGAAGTTCCAATCTTTTGTCAATGATATGTCAATGATAGAAATTTCCCATCAGCTTTCCGATAGTCTATGTAATTGAAAAATTGAGGAAACGACTGAAACGACCTGAGAAACCAACGATCAATTAAATCGTTCCCTACTCCAAAACGTTTGAGTCATCTCTTGAGTCCTTAGCAGCTATAGTTTTACATTGAATTCATCAGATCACATCCATCATGCTTTGGGCCATGCCCGGGTTGCAGCTGATGTATGTCGAAGTGTTTCATAAAGGCAATTTGCTTACAAAGGCAACATCACAGTAATCTAAAACTGCACCTACTTGATCTACCTGCTAATTTTTTCAAATTCACCGCGAGAGTCCTTATTTTCCCAAAGCTGACATAGATCTGGTCGAGTTTGAATTAAAATGAACATTCACCAACCTCAAAATTTGGCCTGAAATGTTGGGTCGTTGTTGGGGGAAACAAGATCCCTAATTAAACTATGGGATAATGGTACACTCCCTGAAGTTACTCCTCTCCTTTCCACCACACCCCCTCCTCGACATGTACTTGGCGACCCAATCTGTGAAGTTCAAGCGCGTCTGAGGCCGTGAAAAGAAAGGCTATGCGCCAAGGTGGTGGTGAAATCCAATCCAACACGTCTTGGATTACTGTAGCCGTGAAGTAGAATAGAGATGAATAGAGAGCCACATGGTGAATATTCTCATAATATTTCAAGATGTTTGAGTCATGAATTTGTATCATACTATTTGGACCTCACTGCTGCGAGTCCGACAAAACGTGGTGTTTTTATTCAAAGATCTTCCAATCAAACTTGCAGCTGTGTGCCTCAACGAAGGTGCAAAAGGACACGTTACAAGCGACACCATCTGCCAACTCATCCGTGAAGGAGGATTGAAACTCACCGCGGCCACCTGCATAGCTAGATTCACATGTGGTATATACGCCTGCAAGTAAATCTAATGTACATGTTGCACACATTGAAGCTTAGCTTATGTAGCTACAAACAGCCATCACCTCAAAATAGTACAGTGTAAATATCATTTGAAGAGTATTAAACCTTGATAAGAGGATATAAGGCTATGTGTTTGGCACCAACTTCCTCAAATTGAAACTTGAGGGATTTGAAAGGTGTCTTTACTGGTGAGAGTCAAGAATCACCATACATGTGACATGTATAATATATGTCATTACAAGAAAAATACAACAAAAATATATAAAAAGTAATAAATACACTATATGTCTATCTATATCATATATACACCTGATAGCCTTCCCCTCTCAACAACTACCAGTAGTGTAGAAATCATCATCACAACCTTTGCAAAAGTCGTCGGGGTCTTACATAGATCTGTGAGCGGCTAGTCTCATCCGTTCTGCAAATGTCCAAGTATCTACAAAGAGAGACCGCCTTTCAATGTCTCGATTTTCAAAAATTTGTTGCATGCATGCACAAAAATTACAATTTCACTGGATATACAGTCACAATTTCTGCTGACGTCATCTCACTTCACAATCGTACCATATTTAAATACAAAAGTTGTTCGGTTTCATATGCATCAGCATCATCATCATCATCATCATCATCATCATCATCATCATCATCATCATCATCATCATCATCATCCCCATCACGGGACAGTACTAATGACCCTCCTCTTCCAACACAAGCACAATCTACATGTTTCCTAAAGATGACCACATATCGAACACATCAATCAGCTGTGCATTGAAAAACAAAACACTCTCACTCCCACCTCCGCAAAAAAACAACAATGTCCAAACCCACCAATCTTTCACTTTCACATCCTGGACGTATTTTTCTCCCTTCAAATTTGAAGCACCATATCTTGGTTCAAGGTGAAATTTGATGGGAAAAGTTTACCCTTTCCCACCTACCTGGACCCTGAAGTTCCTCCAAATTGAAGTCAGAACCTTCGGGAAAGGAAAGGTGCTTTTTTTTTTGCGGGGCCCGTTTTTTGGGGGTGTTCGGTTTTCCCAACGAATATGAGGGGTGTGTAAAAAGCAAAGGGCTTTTTAAAGTTCCGAATGTGATCAAAGATGGTTGTTTTGAAGTTTTCAGTTGCCAGTTTTTTGGAAGAAAAATCGTTCAATGCACATGACTTGAACCTATATAATGAGACCACGGTTCGGCGTTGAATTTCACAAAAAGGTTGGCATTTAATAAGAAATAGGCTTATCATCTGGCAAAATGCATCCTACAATTTGAACGGTCGCTACAGTGCAAAAGTCCTGAAGACGTTATATGAAATGTAGTGAAGTGGATCGTTGATGAGGAACCGGACTTGATTCGTCTTTCTATGTATCATCCAGTATATCACCACACCATGATGATCTGCCATGAAAGAGAAAATGTCCGCAGAATTTCCAAATGCGGCTTCCAAGTTCATAAGGAGGTGCACATCACACGTGCCGGGCATATATGATTTGATGTGTGTCTGATTCATATCGCTTGCATTCACTTACATCATTGCTTTATCATAGAAGTGGACTCGAGTAGCGTCAAGCATGATTTCACTATATACTCCTTTAGTTTCGTACATGCTCATGTGCTCAAGAGAAAGGCTCCAAGTGCGTAACCAGCTTGGAAAAGTCATGTTTTTTAATTTTGTTTCAGGGATCGCATGGAAAGTTTACACCGACTCGCTAATTCCACAACATTTCCTTGAGCCAGCCGGACTATTGCCCATGTTGTAATTGTAGAAACGGATCCTGGAGAATCAGGATGAAGCACCACCCCATAAACACAGGCGAATTTTGAGCCCGTATAATTGGAAGCTGCATTGCTCCAGGATAACTGATCCCTGCATTGATAGCCCCTAAGGATGTAAGAAATCTTAAGAGCCTGCATCTCGTTGCAGCAATACTGCAACAAGTCACAAGTCCAACTAAAATTCTCGGAAAAGCCCAGGCCCACATGTTAGAGGGAACTTGAAAATGTGTAGCTTTTTTCAGTTGCGCGGAAATTCTGAATAATTAGTAACCAGTTTCAGTAGCCAGTTTCTATAACCAGTCTGACCATGCGTAGAATGAATGGTCCGATGCAACTTGGTGGCGTCATGGCCAGTCCACGATTGATTGGGAGACAAAGCAGGAAAAAAACGTGTCCAGGCACGAAAACATACGAAAACGTCACGGAAAACATAAAAACAGGTGGGTTCTGTTTTGAGACTTTCACCCCAAGAATCTATGGAAACTCCCAAGGAGCCATGATAAACAATGACAAAAGTTACTAGTTTGTCGCAATTTTCCTTATAAAGCTGCGACAGTGTCGCACACAAGTTCTCTCCAATCTGGGGGGAGTTCCCAGCTGTTCTGTTTTTTTAGGTGATTCATGGGGGGGTTCAAAAAGAATAACCTCAATTTATCTCAAGTTTCACATCCGTTTGCAAAATCATCCCTCCAGACTGATCCCTGATCCCAACTCTTTCGTTTTTCGTTGCTAAAACCACCAAAACAACGAAACACACACCCCGAAAATCTGTCCGATACACTGCTTCAACAGCTGCTAGCCTCAGAAAAATGGTCACTCAACCGTTGTTGAGATTGGCCCAAATCCATCCAGTTCATTCTATTTCCAAAAGTTGAAAATATGAAATGCTGACCACATTTTTGTTCTGCTGTTGATTTGTACCTCTCATTTCAATCAAATGGGATGTGAGCTATTGATTGGTATGAATTGTTATTACTAGACACAAAAATCAATGCTGGCAGTTGTAGCCTTACAGAAACTCTGATCGCGTAGTTGTTCAGAATCGAAAACTTGCCACCAACAAGACAGCCACAGTGACCCTAAGAACTTATGTGGTATGTTTGCTGTTGTCAAAATTTGGGATCTGGAATCCACTTTTAAGACCAGCATGTATACACATATATATATATATATAGTAATTACAACCAGTTACTACCCACACTGTTTGGCATCAAGATTGAATAAAACATCCTTAAGCGCCAGGCATAGCCAGTACATCTACACAGAACCATGATGATCACAAGATCACACGTCATGCATCTCTTGTCCCCCAACCCCACTGAGCTTGACGCTGTTTCGAAGGGTTTCTTACTTGAGACCCTTAGGAAAACAACTGCACTCCGGGAAGTTTTTTTGCTTTTTTCAAGGATTTCCCGGTTCCATGTGATTTTTTCCAAGGAATCAGCAGTTGGAATGGAAAATCCAACCACCCCTCAAAAAAAATCTGGTGGGTTCGCCTCCCCAACTTGAAATGGAATTGTTTCTTTTTCAAGTCAAACAAAAACTACCTGGTGGTTGAACCAAAATAAACTTGGAAAATATGATCGTCAAAATTCAAAATGGGAATCTTCCCCAGGAAATGATAAAACGAACTGGCAACTCAAATGCGGTGACAACTGTGGCAGATTTTGAGTTGATCATTTTGTTGGTGAAGGATTATTCGATGATGAGCAGGCAGGAAAATATCGGGGGATGAGTGAAATATACTTGATTTAATAGAAAAAAATCATATACGTATTAAATTAAATACATCTATCTCAAAGAATTTCTCAAATCACATGGGTTGCTTTTTTCCATCTCTCCACCTCCCTACCGTTGGGTTTGATGGATTTTCCATCCGTTTTCAGGCGCTGCCCCTCAAATGGGATTCCCTGACAGGGAAGCACCACTCGATCCACCTCGGCACCTGACGGCAGAAATCCAGGTGAGCTACGGAAAAAACCCTCTTACCTTCCATTGAATTCTGGTTGTTTAATAGGGGATCCTTTTAATGGTTTATAGTAACCCCCATATAGTTGGGTAGGATTTCATCGGCATGGCGGTCACTTGCGACCATAGAATCCGGTCACTTGCGACCATAAACAAAAAAACGGGATTTGGGTCACTTGTGACCACAAAGTGCGGTCACTTACGACCACAAAAAGTGACTTTCGCTGACAGGGCCAACAAAACCCAAAAATGCATGCGGTCACTTGCGACCACAATCTGCGGTCACTTGCGACCAAAAATTGGAATCGCTTGGCCTGGGTGGGTGGGGTGGGTGGGGTGGGGTGGGATGATCACGTACCTTGCACTTGCACACACCCTAGCCGAACACATCACTTGTATTCATGGGTGGGTGGGGTGGGTGGGGTGGGGTGGGATGATCACGTACCTTGCACTTGCACACACCCATTGCGCCTGGCGCTACTCCAGTACTACTACTCCAGTACTACCCAGCCCAATGCTGCACCTGCCACAGAAATTGTCTCTCCAACATCACAAATCAATGCGCTTGCCACGAAAAGTGACACTCCAACATGACCAAATATTGCGCCTGGCACTACTCCAGTACTACTACTCCAGTACTACCCAGCCCAATGCTGCACCTGCCACAGAAATTGTCACTCCAACATCACCAAACAATGCGCTTGCCACGAAAAGTGACACTCCAACATGACCAAATATTGCGCCTGCCACGAAAAGTGACACCGCAACAGTTCCTGCGGTCACAAGCGACCAAAAATTTCGGTCACAAGCGACCAAAAATTGCGGTCACAAGCGACCCTCCGCCCGATTTCATCCCCTAACTAAAACAACCAGGGGCCCTTTTTTTTCATTGCTCAGGTTAATAGGGATCCCATACTAAACTGCAAACATCCTGGTGGTAACTACTACTGGGAAGGGGAACAACCCAAACTGTACCTTAATAAGAAGCCTAAGAAACCAACTTTACGGGAAGTATTTGTCATATCCCTGATACCTGAAGCAAAAAAATGTAATAATCCGGATGTTGACTGGCATCTTGGGAGGTGTGACAGGCCTCCTGAAGGCAATCAATAATTCACTAACCCAAAATTTTCAGACCAGTTTTGGAGTCGGAAAAAAACTTAAACCACATTTGATACGTGAAGGAAACGACCCGAAAGGGTTCGGTTTGGTTTCTGATCGTTTGCGAAGATGTAATGTCTGACTAATCACTATATTGGCAGTAGCACTTGTAGAAACCAGATACATACTGCCTGGGGGTCAGAGAGTCGGTCGGTTATATCCTACCTACCACCATTTACCAGAACCAGAAAAATCCATGTACTTGTGGTCATCTGCAATGGTAGCCTCAAGCAAACTAAGATGGCACTCTGTGGGAAAATCCAACATGAGAGATGTATCTCCTGTTTGAACCAGGAGATTTCCAGGCAGCTATCTTGATTTGCTGGAGTCATACCTGTGATGCTGGTGTCTTGTTGGTATATCTTGGATCTACCTCCCACCCACTAACACTCACCTTTTTGGATTATTGTATCTCTTGTAGGGAATCCCTATGAACTTTTGTTTGCCACTGTTACCGGATCGGGGGAGTCAGATCCAAGGTATATCTTGTACATACACATCGATCCCAATGAAAATGATGAGGAAAACATTTCGAGAACCTAAAAATGCTCGGCTTTCTTTGTTTGCATTATATCTTCCAGTCCCAACGATGCCGGGAAAAAAATCATCGAAAGTGTTGCCTTCGGTGATGCTTTCCAGCTGGGTATGCCCCTGCCAGGATCCAGATATCTTCCCCAACCACCACCGGCAAAATACCAAACGACTTCCGCGACAAGCGACACAAGCGCATCTACAGCAAAGACTTCCAGCATTTTTGGCGTGATGATGTTGATAGGAAAGTGAGAATACGGCTGAGTGTTAGTAAAAGGTTCCTTTGTTTGAGAATGAGATGACCATCTATGACTGATGTGGGGTCTATTTTTTATGTGCTAAAATCATCAACCAAAACAAAAATATGGAGGGTGAAAGATGCACATGTGGAGTCTTCCAAGTCCAACAATCCAACCACTCAATGCACTCAATAGTAAGGATATCCGTCATATCCTTCAAGAACTTGGCTAAAAATTGCCCAACGATCTGAGGTATTGGGTGAAATCTGTGAAACGTTTGATATTGCAAAAAAATCTGAAATGTTTGACCAGGGCAACAGCCACACTTGATCTTCCCAAGTCCAATATCAAAAAATATCACCTGGAAGCGAATGGACTGCTATTGTATTGTCTTTTACATGAATTAAAGACTCCTGAACTAAGTGAGGCGACCATGAGGGAATGATTGGGATTCAGCTACCCTCACAGGTCTCCCTGATGCCATCGATGGCTGATCCCCCGGGTCCCCTGGCCGGGTTGACAGATTCTGCACAACAAGTGGCCGTCCATGTCCTCACGGATAGGATGAAACCCAACATCTGTGATACACGTGTACCTACAGAAAATACGCATAGATATGAATTGCTCAATACTCGCCAATCAAAAATGACGATGAGGAGGAGGGATCAATATATATATATATATATGTTTAAATATACATATGCACATACATGTATAATCATGTACGTATATATACATACATACATATGATTTTTTTTAATGGGATATCAGCAGCTGACATAAAAAGAAACGACAGCCGGCCGTTTCAGGCCATAATTTTAGACAACTGGATTTTCCAAAAAAACACCATGGGTCAACAACACGGCCATTTTCTGTTAACACCGTGGATATCTTGTTCTCTGGGGGAGATGTCATCCACCAAACCTCCCAAAACTGACACTCCTGCAGTCGGCAGACTGTGAAGTGCCCATGCACCTGTCGTTTTTTCAGGAGGATTTTAAAAACTAAGTGAGCGCTGTGCAGGTGTACGGGTTATAAACTGGAAAACAATATGGATAATCACTGCCCTCTTTCAAGCGGCGTAGAGTCAAACATGCAACTTCCAACATGTATTTGTATATGCATATGCAGATGTATATGTAATTGTAATTGTATAATATGTAATTGTATATGCATCTGTATATGAATATGAATATGAATATCTATATGAATTTGTGTATGTGTATGTGTATATGTGTATATATATATACGTATATGTGTGTATGTGTATGAGTATGTGTATGCGTATGTGTATGTGTAGGTGTATGTGTATGGGTATGTGCGTGTATATGTGTCTGCGTCTGTATCTGTGTATGAGTCTGTGTATGTGTGCGTCTGTGTCTCTATATGCATATCTGCATCCCTGCATTTCTGTACATGCACATGGATTTGCACATGTACATATATACGTATGTGTGTGTACCAATATATCTGTGGGACTTCATAACCTAAAACTCTTCGGAAAGAACCACAATCCCTCCATGCAAAACAACAACCAAAAACGGCCGGAAACGACGCCAAAACCTCGGGACTCGGTACAAACGGCTCCATATGGAGGTGTGAAAAATTCAATCCTTTTGAAGGCCCCCCCAAAAAAATCAAGATCTCAACAAAAATACCCTCCCTAAAAGTAATAGCAAAAGCCCCTGAAAATAGGGCCTTTTCCCCCAAAAGGAAATGCATCATCTTCCAACCATCAATTTTCGGATGTAAACTCGCAGTTAGTTTCAGGGAGGGTACCTTTCAAAACTTGTTGTGGGGCATTCAGAGCACCACGAGTTCCAACCTAACGAAGGGATCACCGGTCACCACCAGTTCGACAATGCTACCTGCAGAGTTTGTTGGATCTTCCAACGCTTCACTGATAGAGTTTGCGTTGCACAGACTGTTCAAACATTCAGGGTTTGTGTTTTGAATGTGAATGATCAATACATCAATACATCATCCGCAAAAACCGCATCAACATCATCTTCAATATCAAATCTTTGGATAACAAGTCAGTGGTCCATCAAAGTATGTCGCCTGGGCCATCACCAGACTTCGAAACGTTCCCGGATGTGACCCAACGTCAAAGTGACGGTGAGTTTTTGACCACTAAAAAGAAACTGCAAGCAGCAAGCAGCACACAAAGAATGGAGGGGGAAGGATGTGTCTGTGTGGACTTCAGTGTCTGTGTGGACTTCATGATATTTAATCAAAGTTGAAAAATCCTGCCAAAGCCACGGCAATCCCTGACTTTTTTCTGCGGATAAAAATTCGGTTGGCCATCCAAACCACTTATACTGGGGAATTGTCATCCCTGCCTATTCAAACGGATCTTTGTTTTTCATGGATCCAAAAACACTCGTAACCACCGGAAAACCCATGTTGATGGAGGCATGGCTGAGGCCATGAAATGTATCAGTTCTAGAAGCTGAGAAGGTGATGTTAGTTTTTCCATACACCCATCTTCCAATTTCCAACAAAAATTGAAACACATCAAATTACCTTTCGAGTTTGCTTGAAGAAAAGGTGATATCTTTTTTCTACTAGAATCTTTGACAATCAACAAATCGCTAGGCCTTGGATAGGGGCTTTCACTGAAAGCCATAAAAATCATGGTGCCCCCCCTGAAATTTAACATTTTGAACCAAAAAAATGAAGGTTTGGAAGATGATTTTCCTGGCCCAAACAGGTATATAAACTTCAGGTTCCCATCTTAATTTTCCAGTGTGCCCAACTTTCAGTTCAACCAACTCAACCTCCCTTCTTTTTGCGGGACGCATTTTTGCTACAAGGCCGATGGTCTGCCCATATACCTGTTCTGCGTCAGTGACCCAAGAGATGAAAATTTCCGAGGCACCTTTTCTCAGACCAAAAAAAAACATGTTGATCAAGAATTAGAAGCTGGCAATTTTGTTCGTTTGCCGACTTTTTGTCACCCCTTTTTGGATGATTGGGTTTTCACCTGGGCAAAATTGGAGCTCCAAAACACTTCGTTTCAAAAATGGGTTAAGCTGAAAATTGGTGGGATTTTTCTCGTCAAAAATGGGGCCGATTTTTGTACTCAATGTAGCCACAATGCATGGGGGGGTAAACTACAGCCGTAGCACATCGGCAGAATCACCAGTTTGGGACCACATCTCTTGCCGATCTTGAAAAATGACTACTAATTTTAATAGATCTTTTCTATATTATAAAATGCGTGGGTTTTCATACGAAGTTGATTTTCCTGTGCCGAAGCTTCCTTCTCAGTTGATTTTCAAAACTCTTTCATTCCAAGATAACATGATTTGTTGACGTCGTCATATTTGACCATCTTCCAGTATCCGTGAATCTAATCTGTCTCTCTGTCTCGAAGCACCTCAGCCTTGATTCCTGGTTCCTTCCGGCGCTTTCCAGCTGTACAGTAATAGACCTCAGAAATGGCAGGGTTGTTTTTTCTAAGACGGAAATAAGTCATTTCTGCCTGGCCATGGTGTTTTTTTTTCATTTCCCAATCTGAAGGAAAAACAAAAGTTTCAGTGGAATTGGTCCTGCCTTGAAGTCGGCTCTGGTTTTTCACCATGAGAAAACCAGGATTTCCCAATTTTCCAGCATTTCGACCGAGTCTGCCATTAGAGTTCGCTTTGCATTTTTTCTAAACAAAATGCTGGAAATTTGTACAAATTTTAACCAAGCAAGCAGAAAATACATCCTCTGCAGGTCCAAGAGGAATTCCATGTGGAAATGGTGAATCATTGACACAAGTTTTGAAAAAATATAATACTGAAAATTGAAGTGCCACTTGCAATTTTACACTATACACTTTTACTCCAACACCTTCCACCCCGATGCCATCTTTCTAGTTCCTCTTCCGGATTCTTGGTCCAAGTAGCAGGGCCGAATTGGTGTGCTTTTTTGTCGTGACTCGTGACCACTATGGGGCCCACGTTAGGCTGGCATCTCACGGACTTTGAAAAACACTTCCTCCTGTGTTTTACGCCAAGGTGTTTGGGGGGCCCTTTAGAGATACTTGATTTTGCGGGGGGGGGGGGTTGAAGAGCTGGGTTTCGGTAGGTTACCAAAAAAAACAAACACAAAGAACTTCAGGCTGGTAAAAATTGGCGGGTCTCCATATTGTATTGTTCTACCAAATGGTCTTACGGCCTCACCTGCAGTTTATTGAGGGCTTGTGATTAAATTGCCAGTCAGTGCGTCTGGTTTTGCACGCGCCCCTGCAGAAGGTGACTTAGATACAAATCCAAATGAGAAATGAGCACTGTATCCAAAACCTGGTTGCAAGTTGCTTCACATGGTGAAAACAAAGAATTCCCACTTCTTTTTTGAGAGGGGTATCAACCTTTTTTTGAACATTTCCAACAAACGTCAACAAAAAGAAATTGCAGATTATTTTTGACACTGCTCCCGTGGTCTGATACGCCGCTCCCGGCGCGTCCTCTGTGGCAAAGAGAGTGCTGTCAATCACCTTCGAAAAAAAGCGGTTTGAAAACAAACTTCAAAGAAAAGCGGGTCACTACAAAAAAGTTAGAACTATAAGTCTATAAGTGAATTTATAAAATAAAAACAACAACTAATAACTCTGTATAAATCGTACTACCTCAAAGGTCATCAGTTTACATTCAATTTGGTATTTTCCTTGATTGGACCACCTTAGTGGTCGAAAAATCTCAGGTTTGGAGAGGTTGGAGAGAACCGTTGAAACAGTTGGATCAATCCTAACACCTTGACTGGACTGGCTTAAAAAAAAAGTCTCAACTGCATGTGTTAAAGATCTTATGATCACTTAGCAAGCATAAGAATCATAATTGAACATTTGGAAAGTTCTATAGTACCTCCAAGGTGATTAATTTACTCTGGTTAGAAGGGATATCCATTTCCATGTTGGGAGGAAGGGTAAGTTGCAAGTGTTTTTGGGGGGTCATGGGTCTGTAAGATTTCATCTAGAAGCATGAATCTACATGTTTGTGAACCCCCCGGTTTACGATGTCACTGGTGTGCGAAAAAAGAAACATGAAAAGAGTCCGCTTCAAATCACTTGAAAATCCCTGAAAATGCAGTCTCAAGCCACCACCCTCCGCGTTGCCTGAGGTTGTGTTACTTTTCTTTCCCAGGATACTGGATCGAACATGTACCACTTTGAGCCTTCACCCGCCTGCAAGCAAATCATTCGATCTGTGTCACCAAATGACACACGCTCCAAACGCTCACATTGATCCGCCCCCACCTGGTTCTGCTCAAAGTACCAAATCATTTCCACCTTTTGATATTTCCAATTTCGCTTGTACCTTGCACAACTGTTTTCAACATGCTTACATGTTTTTCATGATATTTCTTCAGAAGCTTTTGAAAAACCTGCCTTTTTGAAGCTAGCCTTCAACCAAACTGCCCTATCCTCCCCAGCTCCCGTTGGGTACAGCTCTTGGGCGGCAAGGGCCTAGCAGCAGTCAAGTCATGGTTGTGGGGAAATTCAATGGAGGCGGCCCAAAATACTGACTGGTAAAACACCGCAATGACAAATCCGAAAGTGAAAGAAGTCGTTTTCTTTTGGAAAAATAATGGTGATAATTTGGCCTGTTTTTTTTAGTTTACCGGAAAATTAATGCAATTTTGTAATGCAACAAATCTGACCCATAGCCGACGGTGAAGAAACCATTCACAACAATCCTTTGAAAGCCAACATTGCAACAGCACTTTGTCCGACGCAACCCAGGGGCACCTGGTTGTTCTCCTTGGGCATGTTGTAAAACATGTAGAAAAGAGCTTCTGCGCCAAATTTGCCCAAATGAGACTGGCAAAAGCAGGGTTTTCCACCCGTCCCCGGCCAAAACGGAAAATTGCGGGGGATGGGCATTTTATATCGCCAGTTCAACATCCAACAATGATCCAAGCAAATGTCGAAAGCTTTGGAAGACCGAAGACCTCTGGTGTGAAGTTTCAACCTTTGTAGCTTCGGCACTGACAAAAAAACAGGCGGCAGTCACCTGCTTCATGGTTGCCGGATTTGAGTAGTAGCCTCAGCCACGGTGAAAAAGTGTCATTAAGTCGCATCTAAAAGCGAAGAGTTGAAGCATCTTCAACTAAGGTGAAAACAGCTTCCCCCCGAAAAAGAAAAGAAAAAACAACTATAAAATCATGAATATATTATGAATCAAAAATCTGAAAAATCTCAACAATCAAAATCATGAATTTCAAATCCCTCATCAAAATCACTTTTTAAAAAATCATTCCCCAAAACTACTGAAAAAAAAAGCGTTCTCCCTGGCGGTGTTTTGTTGGCTCAGTCCTGCCGCCAGGCAACTGTAACATAAGTTGTAGTCCGGCTCCCTTCGAGATGGTGGCATCTCAGCCCTGAGGTTGGTGTTCCGATGGCTTTGGGAATTGCTTGGGAAGCTATCGGGTAACCACAAATATCTTATGTAGAATATGTATATATATATATATATGTATATCACTTATGTAAATAGCATGCCTTCATAAACAATTTTTGTGCTGTTGATGAATATGTTGGGTGGCAATGTAATGAAAGGGAATCCATCCATGGTAGCACCTTTCACTTATTAAAGAGGAAAATTCAACAGCATTTCAATTCTCTGGCTGCTGCCGACACTGAAACGATTCGAGGTCGGTCCAGTCCAACTAATATCTGGGAGATGCAATATCTATTTGGAAATCCATCATCTTCATCATATAACCACCATACAATGCATACAAGCACAGTGAAAATAGAAACGGATACCAAACCACGTCCAATAAGATTTGGAAAAAACTCCCAATCAAACAACCAAGCACTTCTTTCTGAAAATGATTAGAAGGATCACGTCAAACTGCCTTTTCTTCGCCCCACCACAATCTCCCAGTGGCACCCGCTGCTGTGGAAGGCATCTGGGAAATTCATGTTACCCAAGGCTGGCGGCAGACAGGGGAAAGAAACACCGAAGATCCCACTGGATTCTTAGGGGAAAACAAAGCTTCTAGGCTTATTTGTTAGTAATTTAATAGCAACTAAAATCCCAATGGACAACTATTCATGAACTGCAAAAGTTCAAGTAAAAGTGTTTGTGAATTGGTCGTTCTAATAAAAACGTTTACAGCGATTGAAATCCCACTGCTTCGATGTGTATCACTTCATCACTTCGTACTCTCAAGGTGCAACCGCTGGTTCAACCATGATCTCCAATCCAACAGCCAAGGCATCCACGTTTTAGCTGCATTAATCCAACACACAAACTATCTATAATTCTAATAAAATCATCGTCCGTCTTACTGAGATATATGATATATCATCATCAGCATTGCTGACAGGAGGAGTATTTGGAATTAGATACCTGGTTGTTATGGGCGCTCTTGATCATGGTCACTGTTGTTGTTGGTGCTATTGCTATTGTTTCTGTTGTTGAGAAAATGATGCTGGTGTACTCAGTACTGGTGCCGTGATTGTTTTACTATTGCCATCGTCTGAAACAATATCATTGTCATGTTCACTGTTGTCGTTGTTACTACTGGCTTTGCTCATATTGCCATCATCCTCATTGAAATCATTGTTATGTCATGTTTGTTTCTCGTCATGTCTTCTTCATCATAATCATCATCAAATCTTATAGCACCAACCAACACCTATTTAATACCATCAGCGTACAGAGCAGGGAGCCACAAACATCTATGATATACACACCCTATAGGAAAAAAAACAAACAACAACAAAAAATCCTCAATGACAACACCACTTTTCAACAAAATCATCAAACATCTTCCGCCTGTGAGATCCATTCCAAGTGCTAAGGTGTTCAAATGAGGATCATGCATACGTACCACCTCAGGAGGCCGGTGGTAAACTCGGCCAGAAAAATCATCCCAGGGTTCCCCAGACGTTTTCATCGGACTTGAAATGTGGTCAGTGTTCCAACTGTGGGAAGGTCATCAAAGTTTTTACCGTGGGTTTTTGTTTGAGTTCTACTGTTTGCAATCTTGAAGTTGGGTGTCTTACAACCAGAGATGTACAAATCTGGTGAAAAAGTTTGGAAAAATGGACTGTATCCCACTGAGTGTATCCAACTTCCAATATCCCAGTCAAGCCAAACTTCTCTTTCAGCGCTTTTGCTGCCTCACGTGTGCAAACATTACCCAAGGCGTTGTGGCACCCCAGAAAGGAAACCCAAACTACAAAGTTGATCTCATGTGGAAACGACTCACCACTGAATTAGTGATGTGATATGAACCAAACAAAAATGGACCTGAGCATTGATTGAAACTTGCAAAGCTGCTTTTTCCGCAATGCCACGAATTATATGAAATTATATTTTACTACGTTACAACTTCTTGGATGATTTTCATAATCCCGTGAATCACTCTTAGACATCTCAAAATTTCCAAGGGACATGTTTCTTCTCTAGATTCACCTGTTTGGTTGGTTCACTGCAAATTCCTCGGATTTGCTGGTTGCATGGACTGCACCTGCGGTGTTGTACCATAGATTTGTTGGAACTTCAACTGATCCTGCAATTTCAGCGGGTGGTTCCAGCAGTCGTAGGGGTTCAGAAACCGAAACCATGCAAACCCAAAAAAAACACGGGAAAAGACGTGACTCTTTTACGGATGAAGTCTTAGTAAACGACTTTTTCTCCAACCTCAAAAACCCCCTCGTTTGAAAAAAAATGTCCTCAACGGGGGATGCTTTATGAGGTGATGGTAGGTCACCCAAGCGTGTTTGGAAAAGCTAAAAAGAAACGAAAGCACCTTTAAAAGATTGGGGAAGAAAAATTGATTCATCATCAACGTCCATGAACTTTCAAGAACTTCCATCAAACAAGTGTTGCTAGGCATCCTTTTTTCCAAAAGAACAAAATCACATCCATTTTGCGATGTCAGAAGCCAATCAAAACTGCCACATCAAGAAAACTGTGCTGACCCTCACCTCTGTGGAAAATTAATGCAGATACAACGAATTCATATATCTATATTACTGTATAACTTACATAAGTCGTGCTGTGAGAAGATATGAAGAATGCATCAAAAAGATGTTATTTGTAAATACTTTGCCAAATTTCATGACGCCTCCTGAAACTCACCTGAAAAAGCCAGGTCCTCTGGACTCAAGTTTGCGGGCATTGCAGGTACCTGTAGCACCTCCCATCGATGAAAACAGAGGAAAAACTGCGTCAGTTTTTCAACCAAATAAGAGCCACAAGGAGTCCCAAGAATCTCAAGATTTACATGGGTTGTTTCTCTTGAAGTAGATCTTATATAGATCTTATACAATCATTGACAACAGATTGATTTGGAAGAAAGTTTCTCCAAATGAGTCACTCATTTGGCATGTTTTGGAAGCATTCTGCCAAGGGTGAAAGCTCCGCAGCCCATCACCACATGTTTTTGGAACCGCTTCAGAAACTCATTTTTCTGTCCAAGGTTCCCGGGTAGTTTCACTTCCAAACACTCATTTCAGCTTCTTTTCGTTCGTGATTTGTTTGTTTTACTTGAAGATCTGGCAAGACAAGATATGATGAAACCAAGATGCTTGTCTAACTGTTAAGGGTCTGTCAAACTGGTTCAGGAGTTAAATGGCAAATGCTTAAAGGTAACCTTTGCCCCTAGCAAAAGCAAGCTGAAAATGTCGCCAAGCCCAACCAAAATCGCACCTGTGGAGGAGCAGGAGGTGGACCACCCTGCTGAAAAAAAAAAGGCAAAAAAAAACAGTGCATATTTCCCCCAACAAAAATTCTGCTGAGTTTTTCAGAGGTTCCAATTCATAGTTTGCAAGATCCAGGGATCTTTTTGTGGCTTGATACTGTGGTTTATCAATTCACCTGTATATCATGCAGCCGACGTTTCTCATGAGTCTAACGATCCATGGTTGTGGCATATGTCATCGTCTGCGACAACTAATGCATCTCCCTTCGTGTAAAATGCTCCAAGGAAACCATGCTTGGAGGGACTACGAGTCATCTAGGAAAAAAGGCTTGAATGCCAGGGATCACTAGATTGCATGGTCATCTCAAGTGATGTTGTTGAAAAAGTTGAGGTGAACCAGTTGATATCCATACAGGGTAAATATACGTAAATGTATACTGTATATACATATATAGACTATAGACATGTTCCATCAATTGACCGGTGTTTCAACATGCTTCAACCAGTAACTGAGTAACTGGTAGATGCCCACAACTGGTCCAAGTGGCAAAGCCAGGCGCTGGTGGCAACTGCGCATTTGCCGGAGGCCTCACAGCAAACAAGTTGTACAAGCTTTCAAACCTTGATGATCATCAGTCATTATCATGATGATGATGATGATGATGATGATCATCATCATCATCATCATCATCATCAAAAAAGATACAGTAGTTGTCATTGACAAGACAATGGTCATCTTCATCATCACCATCAAAACCACTACCATCATTGAGAAGATCACAGGCATTCTTGCAGTTGTCCACCCTACATGGCCCCCCGGCGGTTGCATCCGCGCAAACTGCTCCTGGACATCTCCTTGGAACAAAAAACTGTTGTCTGTAAGCGAAAAATATCCTGGCGATGATGAACCACATGCTCCTGATCTTCGAAAGTGAAAGGTGAATTTGTATGTAAGAACAACATATCATGAACTGCAGGATCTACAAAAATTTGATCAATTTAATGAACCGCAAGTTGATCATATATCGTAGATTGTGCAAAATAATTTTCAAGTTGTGATGAAAGCATAATGAACCATATAGATCCATATAGCTTCATATGGAGAGACCCGGATGCAGCATGGCAAGATCTTTTAAAAATAGATCTCAGATGTGATCGCCATGCATCCATTGGAGATGAAAACACTGATCCTCCAAAGTTCGTGGTTTCTGCTCTCCTGTCAATAATCTTCACAAAAGATTTTGGAGAAGCGTTTTTTGACCCGAAAAAATGTGCATGTCCATCAATGTTCACTTCTCATCCCCAAAAAAATCTTTCAATTTATTGGAGAAGCATGCATCCATTTCCCCACCCCTCATTTTTCCCAAACCAAAAATGACAGAATCAAAAACCGCCACCGTTCAGCTCCGCACGTCGAGCATCGGCCCTGGGCAAGCAGTTGAAGTTTTGACATCTTCGGGTTTCAACGTTCAACCAATCAAATTTAGATTTACAGTAGATCTTTTAGAACTTCTAAATAAGTCAGAGATTTCGGAGATTTCAAAAACCCAATCATCCTGGAGTTCAATTCAAAAAATGCGAATCTCTAAATAACTGTTTGAAGTCAGATCCTTCGCGGTTGGCTTCAAAAATGACTCCATACTCCTTGGTTACTGGAATCATGGGGATTTTGGGATGCTGCTCCCAAGAGATATCAACCAACCAACCTCCCGCAAACCTACGAGGCCGACTGATGACTTGCAGGATACTTAAGAGTTGACAGTTGGAAACAATGCTCAGTTTGAGAATCATTCATTTCCTAGCCTATGTTACATGCAGTTTGGGAATGAATACAAGAAGAGCTGATGTTCATCCCAAGCTGTTGTTTGCTTCTTTTGGCTCGTGTGGATCTATTCCTGAATCTGATCTTAGCAGACTTATGTCCAAAAAAGCCAGTATATAAAACTCGACTTGCAGCTGATGACTTGGATCAAAACCTGGCATTCGATCGAAACACTTGGAAAGGGTGATGATGATGATGATGATGATGATGATGATGATGATGATGATGATGATGATGATGATAATGGCAGACCAAGAAGAGCCAGGCATGTTCGAACATGCCCACATCCCCGGGCGCCCGTGCTTAGGAGCCCCCGCCTGATTCAAAAAAACAAAACCCACCAATGACAGAGATTGCCCCGATCAAATTCCAAGATCAAAAAAACCTTGGAACCTTCTCAAAATAAAAGTGGTGTTTCAAAAACTCAAAAAGATTCTTGATCTCAATTGTTTCCCATAACATTCCAAACAACTTTCTTATCTTCCCTTTTGGAAATGCCCCATCTTTCACCCAACACAGCTCCATTCCCCATGAACCACACCATGTTATTGGCCGGTGGTTGTGGAGGTGGTGCCATCGGCGGCTTCACCGGAACCTCTGCCGGGATGGCTGCGAAACCCCCATGTTCTTACTGGACACCCGCGAAAACGAACATGGAAATCGGAAAAAACACCCCCTTTGATCCATTGGAAAATTATCTTCCAAACCTCCATTTTTGGGGTTCAGAATCTTAGTTTTCTTGGGTGTATGATGAAAATTCCCATGTTTCATAAGTATATATTTTTCAAAACTTACATTTTAGGATGGGAAAGTTGGAAATAACAGTGATATTTGTCTTGATTGAATGCTTAGGGAAACATTTGTGGATTGGTGTGCGTTAAGTACAGTTGCCCGCATTAGACCATGTGAAACGACGACTACAGCATTCTTCAAAGATAAATGCACCAAAGGCAACTTGCAATCATGGAAAGGTGAATGAAGACAGATCCAGCCACCAACAAACCTACACTCCCGCGCATACGTCTCATGACATCGGAGCGATAGGAGACCACACACAACAAACCTATACTGACGTAAAGTCGGAGTCCTTCAATATATCATTGGCCATTAATGACATTTGTTTGGATGAGAAGCATCTTGCACTATTCTGGCAGTGATCTTACTACCCAATAATTATCTATGATCTTGCAACTGGTATGTAGTCCGCCCGTACATTCTTTGAAACACCATGTCATCATATGAAGTACTCACCCAATGCTGGACAGCTCCAATGGTCCAGTAGAGTTGGTCATGTTTCACTTTTACCAATGATACAACCCCCCATCGTGCAAGTCACCAGGGGTCCCCCACCTGCCCTGGATAATAACCTCAGGAGGATCCGCCATTGGAGGGAGGGAAGGTGTGAAACCACACCGCCATGATGATTTTTTCCTCTCCGTTTGGCTGTTCTTTCGTGGGTTTCACGGGGTCCCGAAAGTCTATGGGTTCCATCCCCATGGTTTTTGGGGATTTGCAAGAATCATGGTGCAATGCTATGAAATCAAGGGACCTGAACCAATGAACTTCCACTGCAGCTTGTTCAAACACAACCTCGTCTTCCGACTTTCCAGATTATTGTTTTCAATGAAGATGTTCTACCGTGATACTGTTGATGGAAGAAATCCTGCACCATTTGATATGGTAAATATTTACAGGGCTTTATATATGCCAGGTGGTGCAGGATTTCTGCCATCAACAGTATTGCTTCTCCCATGTTCCAAAAGCCTATGCCTGGATTTTTTGTCGGAGACAAAATGACAAGGGAGCTGCATGTATTCCAGGAAATGGCAGGCAATGTGGCGTTTAAAAAAAAAGTTACGGCATCATGATGTGTAAATACATTCCAAATCAGGAGTGTTGATCTTCGCAAAAGATCCGAGGAACAAAAATATGCAGGATTCCTTTCCGGAATTTCCTGAACAACTTTTGTCGTCAGAGGTGTAGTCCTTTGTTTGATAGCCGATCGGATGCATTTTGCTCTACTGTTGATGGCGCGTTATATCCTGCGAGCACCACTTTGATGCTGGTTCATCATCCATATCATCCCTAATTTACAGGGGTTATCCTCCGTGAAACAAATATGTTCGCCCCTGAAAATCAATGGTTTGAAAATAAATTCCCTTTTGGCATTGCCTATTTTCAGAGGCGAACCATCAGTTTCCGTGGAGTGTCTATCTATGTATCTTTGAATCTACATCTCTTTCGGTGACTAACTCCTCTGCGGATTTTTCAACAAAAACCACCAATCATTGAGCTCATGACCTGCCCCGGTTGGCCGCGTCCAATCCTTAGTTTTTAGCAACCACCAATCAATCATAGCTGTGGGAAAATACATGCAGATCCGAATCCAATATTCGAAGGTTTCTTGCCATCCTTTTTTTGTTGAAAGGTTCATCGGATGAGCAAACCCCTACAGAAATCGCCATCAATCAACGCGAAGGAGACATAAAATGGTGCAACAGCACACCGGTCTTGAAAAGCACACAGAAGGGATGATATGTGATGATACTATGATACATCATTGAATATCAGATATATTCTCATCAAGTGGAAGTACAGGTACCTCGTTTTTTTCAAATAACAATGCTAGTATCATATTCACATTTCAAAATGTCAGAAATCCATTTGCCTATCTTGGGTTTTGTTTCAAATTTCAAGCAACACCTTCTCACGTGAAACCACCTACAGTACTTCCCATCATCTTCTCTACCCAAGCGTCGTCTTCATCCGCCATAACTCCTCGCCGAACCGCTCAAACACACCTTCGCTTTGGCGATTCGCCGATTGGTCGTGGAAAGCACCGACATGACTGAATTTTGTCTACAAAGAGATTAGACGATTGTAGCCATAATTTCAAAAAACCTGAAATTAGCCTCTCATTGATGGTGCCCAAAGTCCATTTTTAGCCCACAGAAGATCCCTTTTTCATACGGGTGTTTCCAAAAATAGTGGTATCCCCAAATCATCCATTTTAATAAGGGTTTCCATTATAAACCATCCATCTGGGGATACCCACAAATTTTTGGAAACACACATATCCATCATTCTTTCACAAAAAAACATTGCAGCTGGGGTGTCATGCCACAAGGCCATGGTCCCCGATTGGACAAACGATCAACTCAGGTGTAGACCAAATTTTTAAAAAAAAAAACACGGTACTACAATACTGTAACTAACATAGTACTGATGAAATATCAACTAATAATATATATATATACATTATACGTTTATATATCAATATATATATATATAAATATAATATATACATAGTCTATCATTCCAAATTCCCAAATCCCTCCAAAAACTTTGGGATACTTTGGGGCTTGTAATCCACAAAAGATTCACAACTCGGTAGTACTACCCACAACTTGGATCCATTGCTTCAACGCGGCTCTTGGGCTTTTTCCATTGCTTCGAGTGGAGGATCTCCTTTGGATCGATCCATCCACCTTCACCCCCCGGACTCGACGACGACGCGTCGTTCAACGTGGATTCTCCAGGACCAGCAATGCCGGGGTCAAAGTCGATTTCATCCACCGTGTCATGGAAAGACACGCGGACCTTTAGGAAAAGGAGCTTGGAGGCTTGATTGGTTGAAGTTGGTTGTTGAAGTTGGTTGTCAAAGTTGGTTGAGGTTGCTTGGCAGCTTGAAATAATTAAAACACAAACCTGAACCCCAAAATAGCTGGATGGGAAGACTAACCATAGTCACATGGTTTGGTACGGAACAAAAAATTGATACAGTTGCTCAAGGGAAGCAAATCAAGAACACTTATATAATGAAACCGTGTGTGTGCTTCTTCAAATTCCATACGAGTGTTTTTGTGCATTTTCCTGAATCCTTGGTCTTTCCGATCCAATGAATTGAGACACAAAACCTGCATCAGTCATACCCTTCATACAAGTTGCTCCTGGAGGCATTTTCCGCTGCCTCTTCTCCTGACAAGCATCCAAATGATTTTGAAGCTTCGACTTCAATTGCTGTCAACGTTTCGCTTCTGTGAATACACCATTGCCATGCTCTTGGTGAAACATCGCCATGCCTTGACAACTTCTGGGCAAAAAAAAACTTCCATCTTCAACTCAACAACACATCAATTGAGTTTCAGACTGGAAACGTATCAATGGACAGGTCAGGCATTGCACCTCAGATCAAGGGCAAAATGTTTCCCGAAAAAAAACGGGAAGGCCATGTGAAGATTGGATCAGTTGTTTCGACCTTTCTTTTGGATCAGTTGTGTGTGTGTGTGTGCTTTCCTGAGGTTACATCACTCTTTATAATCTGTTTATTTTTCCAAAAACCCAACCAATCCCTCCACCATTCACTGCGCTGCGGCTTTCGCGGCGTTCAAAGCTGCGTTTTTGCCCACGACGAGCTTCGGCTTGGGTGCCTCCCAAACCCAAAGGCAGAGTTGAAATATCCAGGTATAGCCCCAGGATACATCATATCAAGACTATGTATACATATATATATATATATATATACGCCCAAACCGGGACGTTCGCCGACCCGACAGTACAGCGTTTTGAGCTGTTTTTTCCCTTCGAG